>JAGFPH010000207.1:197712-221303 GCA_018207615.1 Philaenus spumarius
ACACAATAAATTCTATATAATAAATAATTAAACGTTTTAAGAAACATGCTCTGTTAAGAATCGTCCAAGATCAGGAACACCAAGATCAGCAACAACCGAGGAACATTGTATTTTCAAATTTTACAGTCCGTTGTTGAAAACCCACATGTGTCAATTACTTCTATGTCTAGACAATTAGAGATTTATCAATTATCCTGTGTAATATTTTACAACATAAATACAAAATTCACCTTGTTCACGAGTAGAACGAAAATTACTTTGCTCCAGAGTAGAGCTTTGTGATGTAAATGACGAGTAAATTGTATAACAGGACAATTACATTAGATGATATATTCAGGGATGAAGCAAATTGTATGCTTAACGGGGAAGTTAATAGGCATAATTCGCGTTTTTGGAGTAATATCAACCCTTACACTGGACGCGAGAACAACACACTCAATAACATAAATAAATCTACGTATTAGTTCATTGAAGTGAACCTTAATGCTGAGGTGTACTTAGCTAGTTAGTGTCCAACAAGATCATTGCTATCCTTAAATGATTTTGAACAAGTTTGGTTTCAACAAGGCGGAGCGCTTCCACATTGTGGCTGGCAAGTACGCCAGTATTTAGAAAATGTATTTCCAAATCGATGGATAGGTAGACGTGGATTTTTTGAGAGGCCGGACTTGTCACCACTGGACTAATGGGGTAACGTCAAAGACAGAGTTTACAAAACATAACTACAGGACATTGATGGTGTTAGAATTTGAATTGTACAGGAAACTCAAGGAATTCCTCAAGAGTCATTGCAACGAGCAGTTTCACATATTTACACCATGCTGTGCCAGTATTGTCAAGCCGTTTAGATAAAGCAATATGAGAATTTCCTGTGAAATTTATGCTAGTAAGTTATAAAGCATCAGTGGCTACTTAAAAAATTTAGTAATTGTAGACAGAGGTGTTTTTTTTAAATTATAGTCAAATAACATGTCATTTTACTATTTTACTTTTGTGTATTAACCACCATTTTGAGTAGGGTTGCGATAGATAAGTTTGCGTTATTCGTTTTTTAACTAATTCCTTTAAAATAGAGGCTTCACACGATATAAGTCTACATTTACATTTTTTGCTGCCTCTAAAGTTGCCACATACATAAAAAAGTAAAGTTTTATGACTTTAAACATTTTATGAATTTATCTTTTCTCCACCCAATCACTAAACAGTTAAAGGGGTGTCTCCAGTCTTTTAACTAACGCGGTTCACCAAATATACAGGATTTAAGTTTATATGAATGATTTATATTTATAAGTTTATTTAAGGATTTATATTATGAATTATATTATTATATATTAAAATATAACTCAACTTAAATTCGATACTTTAAATTTTTAAGACCATAGACGTTTTTAAATTCTTCATGTGACTAAGTTAAAGACACGCTGCAGCAAAACTCTAGATATATTACGGGTTTTAAGCATTTCACTTTAGACCTGCTTGCTACGATTTTACCGAGCTTTTGTTCGTTCACGAATTGGCAGTGGCTCTCTAATCTATTTGTCAGCCAAGTTATCGGTTCTAAAGAAGATTGATTCCGTTTATAACACTATTCTTCGTCTTGTGTCTGGAGCTTTTCGTTATTGTCCCATTTGTAATCTGCTTGTTGCAATGGGTTAGCACGTCAACGTAAATCCTAGTAGCACGTCTACTGTATTGCTAATCCTACGTACAATATTGTATTTAATAATCCAGTTATTGAGCACCAACAAATGATTGCACATATTGGGATCAGGATTCAATTTAGACTAATATTTTGTAGTCTGATATGTATAATAAATTTTACGTATGTATTTTCGTATGTGTGCTTCAGTTGTTCACTTTTTGAGCATTAATTGAATGTTCTTATTTTCAGGCGACGACGATTACCGCTTGAGTTCACACATTTTTTTAGATATCAACATAATTAATTTTTGCATAACGTGTAGAAACATTCTGCAATTTTGTTTTGTCGACTAATTTTTAATTTCTGTACAGTTGCGTATTTTAGGCGCTAGGAGATAACAAACACACGTTCATATATTATTTTCTAAAAAAAAACTTCAATTTAACTTACAATAAAACTTGATATTCCTGACTTTTATTTAGATTGAATTTTAATTGAATCCAGTGAAATATATAATACTTCGAGCCTACACACTTTTGACACTACTACCCCCCCCCCCCCCCTTTTTTATAATAATTTTAGCTTTTATCAAAAAGCTAAAATTATCTTGAGCAACTTAACCTATTAATAACTCAAGTTCTTTAAGCCGGGACAAAACTTTTCAATAATAATTTACTTAAGCTACATAAATTTAACTTGTCTCTCCTATTTTACGTCCACGAAAGTGTCATGGTATTTTATATGCTTTAGCAAATATTCCTACATAGAAACTTTTGAAAATCTTATCATAAAGTCAAATTATAATTATTCCATTATGTATACAACATTTTTGTTAAACTCACAGTCTTATATAGTTTTGGACCATTAATTGGACCAGTCTTATACCGGTTACACCATTAATTTAAAATGCTTTAATATACGTGTAGGACGTTATATCAATCATTTAAACAATTAATTTTAATTAGCAGTTTAATAATATGAAATTAATTAATTTGTCTTAGATAAATGCAGTTGTAATTAAGTTAAATATAATCCTCAATAAAACTAGCCCGGACCTAAAATTAATTAATTTCATTAGAATGAAATAAATATAGAGATTTTGTAGAAGATTACAGTGAAGTAATTAAATTAAATAGTAAAGTAATTAATTGACTATCAGGTACATTATACAGTACATTGGCTTCTTTTAAACTATAAATTAATAAAATACTAGTTGTTTAAAATTGGTAATAGCAATTAAAATGTAATTTAAACAATAGTTTAACAAAGTTTTTAAAAGAATCGAAAATAATTTAATAAAATTCCATTAAATTGAGTAATTACTCTTCTCTAGGGCTTTTGCAGCAATTAAGAAATATTAAATTATTTGACTCCATTTACTTAGATAATAATAATTTAAATAAAATACTATACGAATATTTTCAATAATTTATGAATTGATTTTTTTAACTTTTAAACATGTCTAGTAACTTGCTTTAGTGTTTCGGAAAACGGAACATATGTCTATTTCTTAAAATCTCTTACATTTTATTTGTCTATTGCGTTATCCACAACTTCTCAAGTACTCTCTTCTGGAGTTATTACAACTTATCGTTTTATCATGATTTTATTCTTTCAAGATAACACAGTTATATTGCTGACTTTATGACCAAGACTTTTGACATTTACTTATGTTGCCCAGTATAGATAGTTCCACGGATACTAGAATACACGGTAGGGGTCACGCGCAGGTCCCTGCCGCCCGGCTCGAAGACGTGACGTCACCCTGAACCCTCCGCCTCGCCGCACTGTATACAAACTCCACAGTCCACAATGTCATTCACTATTCGAACACTAAAACGCGTAACCTGCAGCCTTCAATTTCGTTAGATATTTTTAATACTTAGGGACGAAAGTATAATTTTGCAGGCCAGTACGATTTTATATCGGTATATACATTTATTAATATTAAAAGTGCCCTAACCATTCCGTTACTCTTAAGTTTTGTGTAATAATCACTAGAGTTTAATGAATTCCCGTGTGCACAAATTTTAAACGATTTTTTTATTCAATGCAAAGTTAGATCATGTTTGACCTAAACCGTAACATTTATAAAGATGTAATTCGTTTATACTTATCACTGAGTATAAGTTGACCATTTATTTATTTCAGAAACAATTTATATTTTTTATATTTTAACAAGCCATTCGTCCATGAGAGCTCGTATCTGATCCAACCACCTTCATCAGTCTTCCCCACTAGATATTTTTTAAAATATATTTTACATGTAATTGTTTCTGAAATAAATGTTTTACCAGTCTAAGTCTCCAACCAACACCTTGTAAAACCAAGGTAATATTTCGAAGGAAATTTTACAAGAAAACTAGTTGAATATTATGATCGCAGATCTGTCATGGTTAAATAATATTAAGAGTAATGTAGATATCATTTTCTGAAAACGTTTGTTTATATATCAATAATAGTTTCTTATCAGCAAATGAATTATTAAAATTGTGGAAAATATTTTGTAAATTAATTAATAATAAAAGAAATAAAATATTGTTTTACATGAGTAAGTACAATACATATAACCAATTCACTCATATATATAATCAATTTATGTATATTATGTTTATATCATCCAAATTGATATCTTCAGACTTTTGTTACTTGTAGAAGAACGCCCAGAAATGAATAATTATAATATTTAAAGACCATCATAAAAAATACTAATATTAACTAAGGGAAACTGAGTTAATTGGTCTGAAATTGTATTGTAAACATACGAAGAACACATTTGGTAATTGTTTTCAATTGATAGTTTGAATCAATACTGCAAGAACTCTCTACACACCAGATGCACATCTTCTTTATCCAAACATTAGTAAAATATTACATTTAGTGAGCTTCAAATCTCAATGAACATTATATTGTAATATTTTTTATTTGAACTTATTTTTTATGTATTTTATAGTTCTAGTTTCACTTTTTTTCCCCCCACTACTTAACTCTTTGTTTAGCTAGCCAAAAGAAAGTTTGGTTAGTTTTTTTAACATCTACAACCTAATAAAAATAATCTTATGTTTATATAATTCTTTATATTAAGAAAATATTATAAACTATAAAATTTCCAAAATTTTAATATATGGAACGTTTTTGTAAGATCACAAATGTAAATTTCAAGCAGATAGCAATTATTATATATGAATACGTTAATATTTAAAGTTAATTGTTCAATTAAAGTAATAATTATTAACATAGTTTATCTTAAACCTCAAATAATATATGTTCTCAATCGATAAGTAAATCATTAATTATTTACTTTTCATAAGTGTCTGGCAAACGTACTATGCATCACAAAAGCAAAATACAAACTCATTTAAGGTTTTTCAGGATAGTTATCACTAAATGGCGATCAAAAATAAATCTAAATTATTACAATATTCAACCTACTCTACAAAATGGAAAAAACTATAATCTCAATTACCTATTATTTTGTCTATCCATGTATGTCATTCAATTTGAACACGTTCCAGAAAAAAATTAGTTGGTCTTATTTAGTGCCATTAAATAATAGTTTCAAACTTGTCCTTGTTTATGTATCTGATATATTTTACTTTAACTCAATCTCCACATGTAAGGTACGCATTTATTTTTAAATTCTTACTGTAATACACAACGAATTTGGACATTAATTTCCTACTCACCTCTGCCTACTAATAGAGGGGATGGAGTGTTGTTATAACAGTAGACCTACGTTATTCTCCACAGAGCAATAATTTATATGTACCATTTAACCTTTTAAAATCAGCAATAAAAATATAGGTGGCAATTTAAATAAAGAAACACATCGAAATCATAGCTTTTTCATAATTAAATTTTTGATACAAACTTTTTTTATGTTTAATATATATATATAAAAAAAACTAAAAACGAAAGAAACTTTTAACAATGTAAATCATGTAATTTCGTAATAGTCAAAGTCCAAATTGACTTGAATCTAATAAGTTGTTTAGAGTCAAACCATTGTAATAAAAATGGTAATTGCAACGAATTTGGAAACAAACAACAGAAGTAACGCATCAAAACAAGCTAGTAAGTTTAGACGTTTTAATGAAAATTAAATAGAAGGTATTAATGTTAACAATGTACTTATCTATTTAATATAAGTGTACGGGCGGCAGGCAGCGGGCCGGGAGGGAGTGTTCAGAGTGACGTCGCTGGCGCTTGAGTCTACTTGCGCATCCTACTCATGACCCCTACCGTGTATTCTAGTATCCGTGGATAGTTCTGGTTAACTCCAGATTATTTGCTTCACAAGCTTCACACATTTTCTCAAGGACTTCATTCACTCTTCCAAACTTGAAGAGTATGATGTGTTTAAAAAAACTGCTGGTTTATCACTGTTTATCACTGCTGGTCTGATAACATATTTAAATGTTTGCTCCTATTGATGAACACTTTTGGCCAGGATCACCAGATAAATGGATATTTGATGTGATTTCTTCTCGAATTAACGTCCTAACACCTCCGATCTCCGTCCTTTCCAATAATTTAAAACATGTTTAACACTCATCATCTTTCTAGGTATTTTTGTAAATACACATTTTATCTTACATTCTTTACATTGACCATGTTGTGTTTAAAGCATAGCAAAGTTTGACTGTTATTTTTATTTTTTTTTTCTTGAAAGATTTTCTAGCACTAGGTTAAATAACAAAGTTTGTTTTTCAGTCAGGTGTTACAATAGCTAGATTAGTTAAACATGCTAAACCTTCTCTCTATCGGCGTTTCCACGCGATTTGACCTTCCACCGGTAGTCGTGTGATCAATGACTTCCATCTCGACTTCATCTCGCCACGCAGCCATTTTCCAAGTGAGCGCCCTTAACTGAGTTTTCATTGACAAAATACTCTTTCTATTTACAAAAGACAGTAAACGCACTGATTTTTGTATTATATAGCGTTACTTATACTAATATTATTAAGAGGTAAAGGTTGTTTTCTTTGTTTGTATTTGGGGGTAATCTCTGGAACTACAGAACCGATTAAAAAAATAGTTTTACTAATAAAAAGCAACACTATATCTGAGTAACATAGACTATGGTTAATTTTGATAGAAACAAATTATAAATGAATTATTATTATTATAACTTTATTATAACTGCTGTTTGATTAGACCAAACGAAATAGTTTATTTGACCATTTAACATTATTAACATCTTAGCTTTTTGGTTATTATTAATCCTACACCTTTATTTTATAGAAAACATAACATGATTATGTGTATAGAAGGTTCCAACGGGGTTGGCGTGCGGATTTACGCAGGGATTTTCCCCTGGTCAATAATATAAAACATGTATAACCCACATTCCTTATAAAAAATATAAAACGTGGGTAACAATCATCGTGCTTCTAGGTAATTTTCTAAATATACATTTAAATCTTATCTTACATTTTTTCTATTGACCATGTTGTGTTTAAAGCATAGCAAAGTTTGACTGTTATTTTTTTTTGTTTCTCGAAAGGTTTTCTCGCACTAGATTAAATAACAAAGTTTATAGTACACTGTTTTATAGTCAGGTTTTACATTAGTTAGATTAGTTAAACACGCTAAATTCTCTCTCTATTGGTGTTTCCACGCGATTTGACCTTCCAACTGTAGTCGTGTGATCAATGACTTCCATCTCGACTTCATCTCGCCACGCAGCCATTTTCCAAGTGAGCGCCCTTAACTGAGTTTTCATTGACAAAATACTCTTTCTGTTGACGAAAGGCAGTAATATCTCGGCAAACTGATTCACAATATAAGTAGTAAGTTATACAAAAATGTATTATTAGTAGTATACTAGAATATAGTAGGACCTGGGCGACCGAGCATCGCTCAGTATTTTTTGTTTGTTTTTTTTTAGGATAATGTATGTAAATACGAATAGCATACTGAATAAATATGAATATTTTTCGATCTTACTTACATATGAACTGTTTATTTAATTTTTTTTAAAACATGAGTGTAATTAGTTCAAACATTTTATTAGATTTTTTTTGCTGATATAAAATCTAGCGCATTCGAATCCTGACCAACCTCTATAGGTACATGTAGGTTATGTAACCTATCCAACGAATAGACCATACTTGATATTGTTTATGTATTTTAGAAATGACAAATAATAATAATTATAATCATTAGATAATTTATATTACCTTTATAGAAATGCAAAGAATGCAGAAACTGGTGTAAAGGTTTTCAGAACGGTTAATAACAGCACAAAAATAATGTTTTAGCTAAGTTTGGTGTTTGAATAAAGAAACAAGTTGAAAATTATACCACCTGATACATTGTTCATGATTTATGTTTGTTAAATCGTATCTTATTAAACGAGCAATTCTTGTATATTTTCTATTCGCCTATACTTATTGACTTCAAAGGTGGTATATAAAAGAAGTTCAGAGTTTAAATTTTATGCGCATTTTTCCGAGTTTATGCGCATTTTTGCAGACATAAGACCTAGTGCATTCGATTCCTTTTTTTTTTTTTTTTTTTTAATTTATTATTAATTACAACTAGGCAGAGCCTATCAAGCAATATACATTTAATATTAAATAACACAGTTGGCCGGAATATCACCCATTGATGCACTCCTCTCATGTGTAATCATGTGTACTTTTCACTAATCAAAGTTCAAAAGGCTTTGTTCTCTTCAGCCGGCGAATCTCCGCAGTGCAGTTTAGTAAACAATTCATTTCATAATTTTCGTGTTGTTGAAGCCTGTGTTTGTGCTTCTCTGCATACCTTTTGATTTCTTCTGCGACGGTGTTCATCTTAAGATCACGATGAAGACTATCATTGCGGATGAACCATGGTGCATTAACAATGCTCCGCAGAACCTTATTCTGAAATGTTTGTATAATTTGAACATTTGTCTTCTTTGTGCAACCCCACAACTGGAATCCATAGGTCCACACTGGTTTCAATATTTGCCTATAGAGAAGCAGTTTGTTGTGTAGATCTAATTGTGAGTTTCTCCCAAGTAGCCAGTACATTTTCCTAAATTGCATATTCAATTCTACCTTCTTTTTTTTAACATGCTCCTTCCAGTGTAGCTTGGCATCGAGTGTCATGCCCAAGTATTTAGCAGTATTAGCCGGAATCACTAAATGGGAATTTATTTTAATAGGAATTGGATTTATTTTTCTAGTTGTAAAATTAACAAAGGTTGACTTAGATTCATTTAATTTTAATCTCCATTTCTTTATCCAGATGCTAACTCTATCAATCGCTCTTTGCAGTTTTTGTGTTGTCTCTTCCACATTTCTACCGGTCGCCAAGATTGCTGTGTCATCAGCAAAAGTCGCAGTAATTGTACCATTTTCTTGGGGAATATCGCTGGTGTACAAGAGATAGAGCAAAGGTCCAAGGACACTTCCTTGTGGTACCCCCGCTGAAATGCTTTTCAATTCAGAGTACTCCCCTTTGTGCTTAACTCTGAAACATCTTTCTGATAGGTAAGATTCCAGAATCTGACAAATCGACTCTGGAAGATCGCGCTGCAGTTTAAAAATTAATCCCTTGTGCCAGGACCTTGTCGAATGCTTTAGCAACATCTAAAAATATACTTGAGCAAATTTTGCGTTCCTCCAAGGCTTTTTCTATTGCATGTGTGATTCTGTGTACTTGATCTATAGTTGAGTGTTTATCTCTAAAGCCAAACTGGTGGTGAGGGATTAGTTGTTTTTCTTCAATGATTGGCTTAAGGCGTTTCTTCAGTAATTTTTCAAAAATCTTTGACATAGCTGGCAGCAAGGAGATTGGTCGGTATGATGATTTATCATTAGGATCTTTTCCCGGTTTGGGTATCATAATCACTTCTGCAATCTTCCACTGTCTTGGAACATACCTTAGCCTAAACGTGGCGGTAATAAGGTGAATCAATTTGTTTAGTGCTTTATATGGCAATTCTTTTAACACCTCACTCGTGATAAGATCATATCCTGGGGCTTTTTTATCCTTGAGGTGTTTAATTTCATTTTTAAGTTCTTTAAATGATACTTTACGAATTTGAAATTCATCCTTGTTCTTGATTGTTGTTATATTTTCAACTGTCTGTCTAGTAAGTGGCTGGAAGGTTTCCTCTAGGTATTCAGCAAACAAATCTGCCTTTTATTTATCACTTCTAGCCCATGTATTATCATTTTTCCTGATTGGTGGAATTTGGATATTAGGCCTTTTAAGATATTTAGTGGCCTTCCATAGCTTGAGTTCGCTCTCTTTATCATCTGAAAGGCTTTCAAGGTATCTAGCAATGGATTCATTTTTAATAGTTTGTAGTAAATTTGTGAGTTTCTGGCTAATACGATTTAGTTCAGTTTTATGATGAGGAACTCGAGTTTGCTGCCATTTTTTTCGCATTTTTCTTTTTTTACTAACCAATTCTAGCACTTCAAGTGGGTAAGTATTGCTATTATGGTATCGTTTAGTTACTTGAGGTGTATTGTTCCACGCTGCTTGCTGGATATTAACAACAAATAATTCAACTTCCTCCTCGAGCTCCATTGGTGTTTTAAGGGGAACATGCAGGTCAATATTATTTTCAAGTTCAACTCTGACACCTTCCCAGTTAGTCCTGTTATTAGTTAATCTGGGTGGTTCTTCTCTTTGTATTATGCTGTGACTTAATGTTAAAATAATAGGAGAGTGATCAGAGCCCAAATCAAAACTTTCACTCAAGTGGATATAGTTGTCAGATACGCCCTTCACCACAAAGAAGTCAATCAAGTCCGGTATCTTTCTTGGATCTGTTGGCCAATAAGTTGGTTTACCAGTTAAAAAGAAGTCACATTTAACCTCCTTACTTGCTTCATATAACTCTCTACCTTTTGCATTAGTAAGTCGAGACCCCCAAAAGGTGTTTTTTTGCATTAAAATCACCTCCAAGAATGAAGTTATCGCCCAGCATATCAAAAAGATTCATGTAGTCTGCCTTTTTTAAATTATATCTTGGTGGACAATATATAGATGATACATTAAAGTGCTTATTCTTCATGTGCACTTTAACAGTTGTAACTTGCATTATGTCAATTTTTATTTGAGTTTCCTCATAGTGCTTGATACTATGTTTTATAATTACTGCAGATCCTCCCCTTGCTTTATCTGCTGGATGTTCCACATGATATACGCAGTAGCCTTTTATTTTGAGATACGAATGTTTAGTGAAGTGTGTCTCTGAAATTAAACAGATGTCTATTCGTTCTCCAATCAGGAATGATTCCAGGTCCAACTTATGCTGAAGAAGACTGTTAGAATTCCATGTTACTATTCTTAAGGTGTTAATCATTTTCTCCTCATTAACTCTATTTTACTTTGATTATTTGTCAGCTTATCCAACTTATCAATTATTAACTTGTTTACATTATCTTGTTCATCTAGCCTGTCCAATATACCTTGAATAGCCTTATCTATACTTGTTTTCTCAGTTATCTCATTATGTACGATTTGTGCATAGGTTTTTGATCCAGGGTCTTGTGTATTACTAGTTACCGGTACTTCTAGTTTTTTAGGCACATTATTTGAATTTTGATCTGCAGCGTTAAACTTTCGCACTTGAGTTTTACCCCTTATCATAGCATTTCTTCTCTGTTGTAATTCTTTAGCCACATCACACCCTCTATAGTTTGCAGGATGCGATCCATTACAGTTTACACATTTTGGAGTATTACTTCTATTCAATGTACAGGCTAATGTTATGTGTTTTCCAGCGCATTTAACACATCTTGGTTCCTTTTGACAGTACCTTTGTGTATGATTAAATCCTTGACACTTTTTGCATTGTGGAATTAAAGTGTAATTTCTTCTCAGTGGTTCTATTTTAACAACAATATTTAGTATAGTTTTTATATTATATATGTTATTAACAACTTCCTTTTGGTCAAAGCTTAGCATGAACAACGGTAGACCTATTTTTCTTATTGTTATCTCACCTTGATCATTTTCTACTTTTTCTTTTTTAAGGATATTGACAGCATCAATTATCTTTAGACCTTTTTCTTGTAGATCCTTAACAATTTCATCTTGACTGCAAGATGAATGAAGACCTCTTGCCATAACTTTGATCGGTCTATCATTTTTATTTTCATATGAATACCACTGTATGTTATTATCCTTTAGTTTTTGGGCTAAAGATCTATAGGATTCAGAGTCAGGTGTATTGACCTTCCAGATGTTGTTGTTCAAGGAAATAATTTTGAGATCCTTAATCGTGACAGCATTTAACAGAGATTGTAGAGTACTGTATTCTGTCACACCAACAATGTTGATCGGAGGAGGCGTTTGCTCTCTCGATTTTATTGTTGTTGTTTTTGCTAATTGTGGAGTTTCCGTGTTATTTTCAGATAATTCTTGAACCTCCGGTGAGAAATTGGCTTTCCTTTTTTTAACTGGTCTTCTCTTTTTAATAATCCATTCAGTTTCTTTACTTAATTCTTCTTCATCTGTGTGATATTCCTGATTTTCACTACAAGCCCGATTGCCTTCGGCCAAACTACTTACGTTTGAATTCTGTGCCTTGCTAAGCTTCTCTTTATCATTTCTTAACTCAGACATTTCTTCTCTCATTTGATCATCAGAAAGCCTACCTTCATCTAGTGTATATCTAAGGTCCTCACTTTCTTTTCCTAAGTATTCATCATTTTTGTTTTTAAGCACAACATTTTTGGCCTTTTTAAGCTCCTTATTTTCAAATCTTAGCTCTAAAACTTCTTTTCCTAGTACTTTAATACTAAGTTCAATCTCTTCCAGTCTCCGACGTAGATCTTCATTTTCCCTCATTAGATGGCTATTGCTTTCCTCTATGTTTAAGCTCCCATTCTTAATTGGGGATCTTGATATCGTAGAACTTCTTGCGAAAGGATCCTTATTAGGCAGTAGTTCATGAGATAGTGTTGATGATAATAATTTGCAGTCGCTGGTTGACGGTCGATCAGAGCCTGCAGTACCACTCACGCTACCGACCGGAACTGGGGTATCCCTCCCCTGCTCCGTAAACTTCACTTTATCTTTCTCCAATTCGATTCCTGACGTCAAAAACCCCTATGCAAATTTTCATCAAAATCGTTAGAGCCGTTAGGGAGATCCCCGAAATAAATTTATAAACAATATACAAGAATTGTTCGTTTAATAAGATAAGATTCTATAATGTATCTATTCGCCTATACTTAGTGACTTCAAAGGTAGTATATAAAAGAAGTTCAGAGTTTAAACTTTTTGCAGACATAAGACCCAGCGCATTCGATTCCTGACGTCAATAAACCCCTATATGAAAATTTTCATCAAAATCGTTAGAGTCGTTAGCGAGATCCCCGAAATAATCAATATAGTTAAATATTGCCTAATGAAAACAATATGTGTCGTTTAAGAATTATTATAGGCCTACTGTATTTTTAGGCAATACTAAAAGTAATTAATCATGAAATTTCTTCACTAATTTATATCTATTGTATCCTTATACATAGTTTAAGCAAGTTTACTTTTCAAAAAATCAATAGAACCTTCGCCTTCCGCACCAATAATAACATTAAAAATTACTTCAACCCCAAACACATAAACAGTTAGGAGCCCAAACAGGTGTCTATAAACTAACGTGTGATAGCTGCGACAAGTTTTATATAGGCCAATCAAGGTTCGATTTTAAAGAACACCTGTCAAAAAAGACTGTTTCGGGTAACAAGTACAACTATGTGTGTCATTTAATCGACGAAGACCAGTTACTCGGACTTTGGCAGCAACTTCAAACCCATTAAGATTTGCAGTAAAGGCAAATTTATCAACGCCGTAGAAGATTTTGAAATCTACAAGGCTTTTAAAATATTAAACTCAAATAATGTACACCGATTATTAAACGATCAACTGAACTTTGATTCGAACACCCTGTATATGACGCAGGGATAGCAATTCAGAATGCCCGCGGTATATTGTAGTTTTTCGTGTGCTGTTTGATAACGGACAACCAGTCGATATCCGGGAGTCGTAATCTACATACTGTGTTTTTTAAATGTGTTGTGTTAA
The DNA here is from genome assembly GCA_018207615.1 of Philaenus spumarius. Lineage (NCBI taxonomy): Eukaryota > Metazoa > Arthropoda > Insecta > Hemiptera > Aphrophoridae > Philaenus > Philaenus spumarius. The sequence continues at coordinate 211,394 of JAGFPH010000207.1, forward strand.
TTATAAAATACACTTTGAGCTTGACGGGTGAGAAGGAATTTATATTTAAAATAATAAAAAACACTATTCTCACTCATATACGTTTAATTACCAAACGCGTTTCAACGACAAAGTCGTCATCCTCAGTAATATATGAGCTACAACTGACAGATTATAACTATTATAATCTGTCAGTTGTAGCTCATATATCACTGAGGATGACGACTTTGTCGTTGAAACGCATTTGGTAATTAAACGTATATGAGTGAGAATAGTGTTATTTTTATTTTTTTTAATATAAATGTGTTGTGTGTTTGTGTCTGTGTAATTAACGTTTTGACGACCTCCATGCTAGGGGCATTTTCTGAGGATGAGATAAATATCTCAAAACGGGTCAAAAGCTTAAAAAAGTTTTACAAAAGGGGTTCACCGACGGAAAATAAAAGGTACTGTAATTTATCACAAATAAAATTTGATCCATTATACACAATTCAGATTAACGTTTCTTCAAACATTGGACACAGATACAAAATGCATAAAATCTCCTCCTCTTCTTATATTGCTTAGTTGACTTAACTTCAGTATTCTTGTGACCTGATATTTATCCAACTAGGCTTTGATAATAATCGAAACATTTTCGTTACGCCTACTGTACTTACTTATTTCGTTTTCTTATTATTTAAGTCATATTGTTTGTGTAGCGATCGTGTAATGAGCCTCGCCTTTTTAAGTTTTCCGACAGTTGTCTTTTAATCCCATTTAAAACATATGTGCATACATATTAAAAGCATCCAATGCAAAACATAACCTTTATAACCTATGCGTCCAACATTTGAATCAAAACACAGATTTGTGAACTATTCCTAAACAAATTAAATACTTATTTTTCGGTATATTATATTAGAATATAACGTAAATTTAGTTGACTAAAGAAAGCAGAAAAAGGAATCTAACATGTCTCACTATAAACAGATTAGTTAAGTGTTTGAAAGGAAATCATGTAAAACATTATCAGCTCATACAGTTTAGGCTAAATAAACTAAACAAGATGAAAAGATGGAAAACTTTTTTGAGACCTCGACTGGTGTTTTTTTTAATACTCAAATATGTGACGTTTTTGTCACGCACGTCAAGTTGCTGTCACGTCGCAAGAGTTCAATACTTCTCGAATTTTAATGCGAGCCGAAGTAATTTTGACCAAAAAACGTGATCCCGACGCGCTTCGACTGTTAAAATCGGTTTTCCCGTATCCAAAAATATATACAACGATATCCCACATTGTTTTTTTTTAATGTTGACTTAAAAAACGTGACCCCGATGCGCTACGGCTCTTTAACTGTCAAAAGTTTTTTGGTTTCCCGTACCCAAAAACATATATAAAACGGTACCCCATACTGTATTTTCAAAATTTTGACTCAATATTTTCAAAATATTGACCAAAAAACGTGACCTCGACGCCATACGACTTTTTAACTGTCAAAATCGTATTTACCGTACGCAAAAACATATAAAGCAATACCAAACACTGTATTTTCAAAATTTTGACCCAAAAACATGACCCCGACACGCTACGACTTACATTAGAAAGCTCAAAAGCTTTTCAACTCTCCGCAATAAATTTACGAAGATTTTGGCACCACCAGAAGTTTTCTACGTCGTCTGTGAGTGCATATCTCGTGCCGACAGACAGACAGACACAATAATTTCCTTAAGATTTCAATACGTCAGCGTTTTAATGCGAGTCGAAGTAATATTATTTAACAAATTGCTATGAGTTTCATTCAATTTAATTGTGTTCTTTATTTTAAAAGTAACACAGCAGGTTTTCGTAACACAGCGAACGCTTTGTGAATGAAATGAATATCGGCTAAATATTCCCCCCTTTCTCTTTCACGAAAAAACGATGTCAGACTCGAGTCCCACGGCTTAAAAACTGTTTTCGCATTCAGATTCGGCTGGGTGTCTGCACAGTTGGGGTCTTACACTACTTTTGTTACTATAGATAGGGGTTTATAGAAAACCAACACATCACATTTTGTTTTGAACAGTGGGACCCACCCATTCTGAATCAAATACTACTATACTAAATTAAGATTGAATGTTTAAAATATTTACTCTCGATTAAACAAACGTGTTGAAAACATTTGGTCATATATTGTTTTTTATTTCGCCGTTAACTTTTGTACGAACGTTTTATTGGAAATAACACAATTAATTTTGTTTAAATACAAGGTAAAAGGTTTCGTAATGATGATTAATTTTTAGAAGCTCAATATTAATGGGTTGACACGTCGCATACAAGCACTGGAACTATGATTCCCAAATGCTATTAGTTTTAAATGAAGTTAAATTACAAAATTTTAGTAATACAAATTGGAAATACCGTCATACTATGGAGGAAAGTACTCGATGAAACTAAAGTGGAATATTGATCAACGGAAATTAAAACATTTCATCCTCAGATTTTTATTTTGAGGATGAGTTTATTTCCCATTTAAAGCAGTACACTGTTTTTACATAGTTCCAATGCAACCTTTGTTCTTTGTCTACTCTGTAAACACAATTTAAAAGGTATTTTCATTGCCCATTAATTTACCTTTTAAAACTTTGCAAATATGTATCTCCTTCATCATAGGACATGTCAATAACATTCATCACAATAAATAATATGGTGATTACAGTAGATATATAATTTTGTTTAAAAACGGTATACTTTTGTCAAATATCAAATATAGATATAGTCCTATGATAATCCATTTCATAAACATTAAATATGACCAGAAAAAATTAAAAAGTTATAGAACACTTCCAGTAGTAGCAGATTCAAATTTGGAGTTTTACTAAAAACCATGAACACTCTATGTTTAGGTGCTAACTTGACTAGTTGACTTAACAATCGGATGCAGTGTAATGAGACTACGAGTTGCCACAGTAATTCTAACATCAGCAACTCTAAGGCCCTGACCTACCTGGGCGACCAAAATTGCGCGAGCGACGCGACCAATATATCGCTCCTGTCGGCGACGGAAACGGTGTTCACAGCGATCACGCGGCGGCTGAGACTGATGGTGTATTCTTTTTCTAGTGAACGGTTTGTTAGTAAACATGTTGTCTGCAGATACAAAGCAGCAGATAAGGTCACGCTGACTTATGCGTACTTGAAAAGAAAATGTTTAAATTTGGATAATACTTGAAGAGAGGTACACGTTTAGAGAGTTTCACCACTTATCTGGAAAACTGCGAGAGTATCCTGGAATGTTTAAAAACTACACTAGGATGTCAATTGAGCCATTTGACCACACTGTAGGAGTGTTAAAGGTGATTTTTCAAAAAAGACGACCAACTTCTGCGTCCGACGGAGCATCGCTGGTTTCACGCGACCAAAGACAATCTTGTTCGTCTTTTTTCGCGCGAACGACTCGACGTCGTGCTCGCGACGGTTGCATCGCTCGCCCAGCTGTGAGACGCTCATGCTTACCCCTGAGTTTGTTATTTTCGCTGTCGCTGGAGTCGCGTCGCTCGCGCGATTTTAGTCGCCCATCTAGGACGGGGAATAATGCCTCGGGCACGATAGGAGCAACAAAAGATATGCGACGAGCGGCAGGTAGTGGAGGGGGCTACCGAACGAGCTACAAAAGGCATTTATCGTCATGCCATGAAACAGTGAACTTATGAAATTATTTGTATTGAGTGAAAGTTCATTGGCTACCAGAAGTTCTTTGAAATGTAAAAGGCGTAACAGGGGATTTGGGGTACCTCCTGTACATCCAAAAGATGCTGTTTCATCCCATAGCTTCTTATTTTTAGTTGCATTCTTGAAATCTGTAGGCATATCTATAATTACATAGAAATGGCTATTCCTTGCACTAAGGAAATTAAAACTTCCATTCTTCAGCAGAGAACTTTTTGTCATATTTAAATAATAAAGAGTGAAATGAAACGTTCAACATCCAGTGAGCGACTGATATAAATATTTGTCAGGGACAAACGATCGCTCTGGATTTCGACAAATGGCGAATCCCAGAACTCTCCCACCGTAGCCACTTTTATGCAGCAAAGCCTAAACTAATGAACTTGGATGTCGTGTAACATCGCTTGTCGTTCAAGCTCCTGCCGTAGCCTCAACCTAACGTTCATAGCTCAATAGTTTACTTCTTAAAGCTTGGCGATTCGTTTATATTCCATGGGAACGATTGCATGTGTAATTAAAATAGTGTTTGTCATATTGACTTACTTGATTTGGTTTCTAGCCGGTTCCATGCAATAATTGTTTGTAATAAGTGACAGCAAGCAGTTCTGTGCTAGGAAACATTTGGTAACTACTTCCTCTGATAATAATAATCCTGCTCTTAATTACTAAAAGCAGACGACTAAACTATTTCACCGGCTTTCACGGCTGTATGTGAATTACCAACGTTTGGATGAGGCAATTTTACTAGTCATAGCTTCTTGCTGAATAGACACTGAAACTTGATAAATTGTGTATGTATTTACTTTAAAATGTAGGTTCCACTGCAACTATTAAAGCACATATTATATACATATTATATACGTACACATAAAAAATAATATACGTATTGTTCATTTAAAATAAAAAAATAAGAAATGAAACAAAACATGCCCGGTTGTATGTTTCTTTATATGTATAGATTTTATTACAACAGATTTATTAAATTTGGTCTACGCCAACTAATCACACATTAATCTACGAAAAGAGTTATATTGAAAGATTTAATTTATAGGGTTAAATCTTTAAGATTTAAGAGTTAAATCTTCCAATATAACTTTTTTCATTATATGTATTTATATGTTATATGTATTTATTTCAGAACTACTTTTAAGAGTTTCTACTTTTGAACCTGTAATTTGTAATTCATTCATAGGAAAGATATTGGCACTCAAATAAACGTTAATAAAAGTTAATGCGCATGCATTTTAATCAGTGTACATAAAATCTTATTCGAGTTTATGCTAAGTAGGAAAGAAAACCCACATGTTTTAAGCCGTTATGAAATATTGGCCTACATTATTATATTGACATACAATATATAGGTAAGAGAGTCATAGTTTCTTTTACAGGTAATTTTATTTACAGGCTCAAATTATTTATGTTCATATTTATGAAAAATCTGCAACAACTGAGAAATACTATTATAAAGAGGTAAAATTTATTTTAAGGGTTGAAAAACCCCTTAAAACAATAAATATTAATTGTTATACTTTCCTTAAAGATAGGGAGCTAAAATGTTTATGAGTTTCCGAAGTTTTAATTTATAGTCATTAACCAGACTTACCACTTCTTATATAAAACAGCTTTATTACCTTATATTTTAATTGGCAATATCCCGAGTTCCACAAAAAGAGGCAGGGAATGTTCATTTTTGTTGTTGTCGTTTATAACTCTGACATTACGTTTTTGAATTATAAAAAACCAACATTAAACCACAACCAGGTCTTATTTGTGTATATATTTTGAAATAAATACATTTATTTGATCACATATAATAATTTATTAAGAAGAAGAACCTACGGCAGTTGTGGAAATCAGAATGCAAGATTCATGTTTAAAGTTTATGCTAAATAGGAGATAAAAACGTGTCGCCTATAAAGGCGTTGTTGTAAAATATATTCTGTTTAGTATTCTCTCGGTGAGGCTGTATATGAGCAATAAATAAGCCGTACAGAATACAAACTAAGTCATTCTTCATCTTTAAAACTTTATTTTAGTAAAAATGCATAAGTTTTTTTCGAGATTTACAATAAATAGTTAAGTAAAAACTAAATTAAAGAAAGCAGTTGCGGGACTGCCGACAGAAGTGAAAACCCTAATGAATATATAAATCGTTGGTCATATTGGTTTAATCTGAGATTTGATTATTTTAACACTTCCAAGTTAACTATTTTAACCACTACTTACAAAATAAGGAAGCACAATGTCCATTTCAGAGTATTACAAGTAAACGATTTTAACACTACTTACGAAATGAGGAATCACATTGTCCATTTCAGAGGTATTACAAAGTAAACTTTTTTAACACAACTTACAAAATGAGGAAGCATAATGTTCATTTCAGAGGTATACCAAGTAAACAATTTCAGCACAACTTACAAAATGAGGAAGCACAATTTCCATTTCATTGGTAGCATACATGTATTTTATATCGTGGCAAGTAAGCCTCCGTGAAAAATCACGGGTATATTAATTAGATACGCATCAGAAATACATAATTTAAAAAAATTATATTTAAAAACAACAGACTTTACCTAGGCCTACCTAACTATGCTGACGGGGATTTTTAACTCGGTAAGTGTGTACAATTATGAAGATTATAAAACTGTAGGCCTATTTGTAAAAAAAAAAAAAATTATATACGTTCTTATATATTTAAAAGAGTGATAAAAATATTATCTTTTGATAAAATTGCTTTTATTTCATATTGATCGGTCAAATGATTCAGAAGTTGTTAATATTATAGTGAAGAAATTAATAATCAAACATGTTTATAATATACACTTACTATGTTATACGAAGATGTACGAATGTTTCCGAAGTTAAACGGATATGTATCTACTTTAAATGTGTATAAACGAATATATTCATGATAAAATGTTATATTTATGTGCAGTTTATAACCTCAAAGCAAATCTTATAAAGTATTATAGCATTCATTAGTTCTATGATTCATTTAAAAAAACCTACTTCGGAAAATAATACATTATTGATGATTGTTAACATAATCCCAAAGTATAATCTACGCTAGGTTTTGCACAGATGATGTGTGAAATCAGCTGTTATATTATATGTTACTCACTCGCTTTTATTGATTCGATTATGGTGCGCGAGATTTCATTCGAATACCCACGCAAAAAGTGCCAAACGGGCCGTAAGAAGTTTTCACTTCAAAAGTAATTTTGATGCTAAACAAGTTTACAAAACGCCTTATAAAAATGTGTAAACATTAGTTTATGTATATCAGCTGTATATTAAACGATCAATTTGCACAGGTTTAATAGCAGAAAATAATATGAAACATTTAAAAAAGTGTTTGAGATTAAAGATTGTTTGACATTAATCTCCGATGCAGATACACAATCCAAATTTGATTCCACTTTCATTAGTTCTAGAATTAAATACTTTGAACTCTTTAGAATCCTCCAATGTAGTGAAAAGAATCGGTTCTAGGACAAGTACGATAATAAGTTAGGTCCTTGATCTAGCCACATAACCACAAATATGTATAAATAAATAAAATTGCTTACTAGCCGAATTTTTGAATAAAATAAGAGCTATTAATCTTGAAAACAGTTGGTCGGAGGAGGGTAGTGCTTCGTTTCTATACGTTTTAGACCATTTGGAGACGATACCCAAAATGCATTAATTTATATATTTATGTTTTATTCCCGGATTGATAAGTGGTAGTAAAAATTCTTCCAAATTCCTGATTTTTTGGTGAAAGAGACCTAGTAGGATTCTTCAGATACACTTTTTGTTTTGTTTTTCGATTCGATTCTTAATCGATCATTTTATCGATTCTTAATGGGTAGGGTTTTGAGGAGTATTTAAGCCCGAGTAGGCCTACAATTTGTGAGTTATATCATTCGAAAGGCAATTAAATTTACTATAATCCTGTGCCAAGTTATTTATAGTACAGTTACCGGAATAAGGAACATAATTCATAGGAAACTCCCAGAATGTAATGCTAGTTATTCCCGGATAAGAAAATTCGGCTATAGTATGCGGCAGTGCTGCTACGTTTTTTCTTTTTTAATTTAATTCTAAATAAAACAAAAATTATCAGAATTTGATAAGTAGGCCTACTAAATAACCGAAAACTAGAATTTTAAATTAAACAAATTTGTGACATCTAGCAATTCAAAATAGTTCATGTACACAATAAAAAGTAAGTAACAAGATAAGTACATAATTACATTATTCATTCGCCCTCATTTCATTATTGAATTTTAATACATAAAATCTCCCACTGCATAAAGATAGTCGATATCTTCAAGACATGTAATATCCTTTCCCGTTTTAGCGAACTAGGAATGCCAGCATTCGATTTTAGAAGCGTGTTCAATAATCTTCAGAAAGTAATTAGATGCAGCTTAAATTAATAAATTTTGTTTTGTTTTTAAGGTTATACAAACTAATTTTTAACATTAAAAATAGTGTTATTTATTATGATTAGTGGCAGGTCTTTATAAGTTTAACGTCCGAAGTTTAAAAATAACAGAACTATATTTTAAGGTATTAGGTTGTGAAGAGCTAGTCAAACAATACGCCTATAATGAGCTTTCTACCTTTACATAGAAGTGTAATAAATACATTTCCAACCATCCACCACCAAATGAGAAATATGAAATGATAAATAGTGACTGGATTGTATGATCTTGGGCCGTTAAGAAGACAAAGCTACGATTGGAAGCTGTGTGGGATGAATTACGGTCCCTCTCTGCTAGATTAATTAGTTCCATGTTCAATACTTTATTTCTTAAATCTAACGTTACGAAATTTTAGATAAAGAGTATATCATTCATTCTTCTCATGCATGTCCCAAAACTGTTTTTTATTTTATAACTTTGTATTCTAATCAATTTCCCCAAATATTGTAAACATTCATATCATCCAATAATCATCTAGACCCTTCATAAAAGTATAAATCATGTCACTTCATAGCTCTCATTTGATCTTGCAAATAAAAAATATTTAATTGTTAATAATTATTTAGTGCTTAGTAAAATTATAAATTCGGTAAATGGTATCCCTAAATTATACATAGAAAATAAATTCTAAAAAAGTTGGTTGTAAGTTAAGAGACTTGAAGCCCATAACAATAAAACCATTATTTGTGTGTAAGCACCGTGACATTTTAGACAACCCCTACAAAATGAAACCATTCAAGAGTGTAGCAGCTGCAGTGAGTCATTAGATGACAATTTAAAATTATATTACTATTTGTGTTTTGCAGTGAGTCTTAGACAACCCTCAAAAAATGAAATCATTATTTGTGTGTAGCACTGTGTTATTAGGTAACCCTTAAAAAAGTGAAATCATTATTTGCGTGTAGCGCTGTGTTTATTATATAACCCTTAAAAAAAAATTAATCACTATTTGTGTGTAGCACTGTGTTATTAGACAACCCTTAAAAAAATGTTATCATTAGTTATGTGTAGCAGCGAGTCTTTAGACAACCCTTAAAAGAGGAAGTCATTTTTTGTGTGTAGCAGTGAGTCATTAGACAACTTTTTCAAGTTAAATAATTTGTGAGTGTAGCGGTGAGTCATTAGATAACCCTTACAAATTTTATTATTGTTTGTGTGCAACAGTAAGTCATTAGACAACTCTTAAAAATAAAAGCATTATTTGTGTAGAGGAGTGAGTCATTTGAAAACACTTAAAAAATTAAACCATTAGTTGTGTGTAGCACTGTTATTAGACAACGATTAAAAAAATAAATCATTAGTTATGTGTAGATTAGACAACTCTTGAAAATAAAAGCATTATTTGTGTAGAGGAGTGAGTCATTTGGAAACTCTTAAAAAATTAAATCATTAGTTGTGTGTAGCATTGTTATTAGACAACGATTAAAAAATTAAATCATTAGTTGAGTGTAGCAGCGAGTCTTTAGACAACCCTTAAAAGACGAAGTCATTTTTTGTGTGTAGCATTTTGTTATTAGAAAACCCGTAAAAATGAAATCATATTTGTGTGTAGCATTGTGCTATTAGAAAACCCGTAAAAATGAAATCATATTTCTGTGTAGCACTGTGTTATTAGAAAACCCGTTAAAATGAAACCATATTTGTGTGTAGCACTGTGTTATTAGAAAACCCATAAAATGAAATCATATTTGTGTGAAGCTCTGTGTTATTAGAAAACCCGTAAAATGAAATCATATTTGTGTGTAGCATTGTGTTATTAGAAAACCCG
>JAGFPH010000207.1:221313-233100 GCA_018207615.1 Philaenus spumarius
TAGAAAACCCGTAAAAATGAAATCATATTTGTGTGTAGCACTGTGTTATTAGAAAACCCGTAAAAATGAAATATTATTTGTGTATAGCACTGTGTTATTAGAAAACCCGTAAAAATGAAATCATTATATATTTGTGTTTAACAGCCTGTCATTAGAGCCGTTACGCAAAAAACTCAAATACATTCACAACTTTAAGGTAAGGTTCCGGTACCCAATTAAATAAAAAATTTATTTTATTTTGTCATAAAACAAATATTAGCGAATATATTAAAAATATTAGCGAACTATTAACATTATTTATAATCAACCTTTTTATTTTGTATTATTATTGTATATACATTATTATTTCGTTACTATTGTTCATTAGTTTATAAGTTTTCGGATTTAATAATTTCGAATCTCTATATTTTCTTTGTATATATCCTTTTTAAGTAAATTAGTAAAGTAAAACTAGTATTGTGGATTTTAACAGTGATTGATTTATTTAACAAACTCAAACATTTACTAAATAAAGGGCTTGTGAGCTTATAGTTTTCTAATAAGGCAATATGAAACCAGATTGTTTAAGCAAACAATTGCATATTTTCTAATTAGTCTAAGGTTGTATTTGCTCATTACAATACGCCTAAATATATCAGGCTGATAGAAAGCCCTAGATAGTTTTCCAACTAGCGGGACGCTTTTCAAAATAGTGGCATTCTTTACAATAAGGTAGCTTTTTCAATTATCCTACCACATACTAAAAATATTTCCTAAATAAACTTGAAAGGCATTTCCTAATTTATCTATATACAAAAGCTAATATTAAATAAATAAAGTTTGCCCGTCTTTTTTAGAAACATATGCTGTTGTTACTCATCATAATTTATTCGGTACAAAGCAATGTAATTTCTCCATCGACGACTGGCTGGAGATGAGACCTTGTCTGTGAAGGAAGTTGAGTTTACAATAACAACCTTAGCAGCAACTGTCAGGGTTTACACTATTTTCTTGTATAACTACGTGCATTAGTACCGTGATATTTGTACATCAGTTTTCTACCTGCGTTGCACTAGGAACTGTGTTATATGTTTATATCAGTATTTGAGGAAATAAGTACATCTCCGTGAATTACAATACCGAATCTTATATGTACGTGTAGCCCATAAGATATATAATCTTACCTTAAATGTATACCCATATAGCCTATTTTTAACAGAAGGAAATTATCTGAATAGGTTGAACCGTATCCAAAGCTACATCGAAACGATTGTTGTATTAACGCCCAGTTTGGAAAGTTGTACAAATATTACTTTAGGAATAAAATTACTTCTATCTGCCTCTTAAATCTTGTTTTATATTTTCGCCATAATTGCTGTTTGGGTAACCCTATTTTCCAATCACACATATTTTATTACACTTGTATTACACACACTTATCCTACTAATTAGATTCTCGAAAATGTACCAACATGTAACACTACAACAAACATACGGTAACGAGACAGTAATAATAATAATAATAAGTGTTTTATTTAAAACACAATTAACTTAATAAAAAATTCCCATTATTTCAATCAGCACTCATTCAGAAATGGCCCATAGGTTGTCCGTCTGCTGGGTTGCCGCTTTTTAATAAGTTATTATGACCATGATCACTCACTTACACATAACTGAGAAATTTAAACATCAGATCTAAAAAATAACAAATTTACAAAGAATATTAATCATTGACTATGTGCTATTACCATACAAAAATAAAACTAACATTCACATAATTCATGAAACTAAAATAAGAAGTACAAAATTAATAGGATCTTTCTCTGAACTAACCTAAAATAAAAAACTCCTGAAATAACCCTGGCTGAAAAAACTAAGCTCTACGCATGCATATCATTGTTAATATACTCATTAAGAGAAATCACCAAGATAACATTTATATTAGTTTGATCTTAAACCACTAACTTGCAAACTTCCTAAAACAAAGAGTAAATACCAAATTTTCCAAGAAACCCACAATATTTTAAAAACAAAAGAATTAAATCACAACATTAACCGAAATAATTTTAGTACTTACACTAACCAAAAATAGCGCGCATCAGTCTCATAATTAAACTCGCTTACCAAAAACCATCTATACTGCCACGCCTGTCTATACTTAATATTATAAAGAGGTAAAATTTGTTTGTTTGTATGTAGGGGGTAATCTTTGAAACTACTGAACTGATTGAAAAAATAGTTTTACTAATAACAAGCTACACTATCCCTGAATAACATAGGCTATAGATTTATTTTGATAAAAACATTTTTATTTCAATATTTGTAAATTAAGTCGGAAACAATTCGTAGGTTAGGCTTAGACTGATGAACCAACTCCATGGTATTTACTTTTATTACCATAGCAACCAATTGAATAAAATAACAGATGAAACAGCGGTTTGCTCTAATATTTCCATTAACAGCTAATTTCAAACTTTGAAGCAATTATTTGTATTTCTAACTTTTAAGTTATTTTTTTATTAAAGTGTAGACTTGAGCCTTGCTGGTTCTTCTAACCTTTATTATAACTGCTGTTATAAAATGTACGAAATAATTTGATTTGAACATTTAACATTATTTACCATTTTAGCTTTGGGGTTATTATTAATCCTACACCTTTATTATAAAGAAATCATAACATGATTATGTGATCAAGTCTTCTTTACTTAACATATTTTTCAAAAAAGTGTTTTTTTCTAAAACCTGACAATAATGGACACCTGGCAACAAAGTGATAAACGGTTTCATTCTCCTGTGTATTGCACAAGGAACATATATCATTTTTATTCCTAATCCAAGGTATAAAGTTCAAATTTATATGCTCTGTTCTAGCTTTAAAAACCCAACGGATTATATTTATATTTAATCTATCATTAGGGTAGCTTCTACTGCCAAGTTCAAGATCGAGGGACTTATATTGTTCATGGTACTGTGCATTATTTGCCCTAAGCAAACATTCTGCCCACTAGCTATCTATAATCGCTTCAAAAATAAACGGCAGCTATTCGTGAATCAAAAGTATCTAATTAAAAAAAAAAACAGAAATAACCAACATCAAACCTGAATTTCCGACCTAGGGCTTTCCACTCGCGGCACCAATAACGAGACAGTAATGCATTGTATCTTTTTCACTACAACCAATATATAAAAATACGTTTCGTACAGAAAATCTTGATAAAATATCGTATAATTTGATTTCCTTCAGGCTCCTTGTTTGGGTTTCCAAGCTAATGTGAGTTACAAAAATGAATCATATTTGTACAACAAGCTGATGTGATCTGGAAATATATGGAACGCCTTTTGGTCTTTTTTCAGAATTGTTTCAGGATATATTATTGTATGTTTCTAATTCAAAAAATCTACTACGTACAGAAAAATCGTAAAGCACAATAAATACAAGTAAGTTCATTACTGAAACAACTTTTGAAGATTGTAAATATTTGTAGTGGGCATTTCCTACTGAATAAATAATCGAAATAAACATGTACAAAAAATGTAATTAGTTTTTCGTAAATGTTTTGTATGATTTATAATTTTCGTAATATTTAACTTAAAAAATGTTAAATGACTGCCATTTTGAAAATGAATAAATATTTTTTTTTTTATATTTTTAACTAAGAGATAGTTTTTGGAATTTTTAAAGTTGCAATCTTTTATTTTAAACAGTTTTTCAGTTCGTAATTTATGTGTAAAAAATATGCAGCCAAAGAGTAACTAAAGTATTTTAAGACATTCTATCTTACCCTTTTTGCATATTTTTACTTCTAATATCTTTTCGTAAAAGGTTTAGCTATTCTTATTAGAATAGTATGTAAATATAGAATTACGTTATAATTTGACGATTACTAAGTTGTGACTATGAAATTATCGTTTTTAAAAATTCATATTTCTGAAGATAAAATATCACGTTCTCTTTCTGTTAGTTTAATTACTATACGACTGCGGCAGAAAGATAATTTGATATGTTTTATATACGTTTGTGTCATAGTCATTCTAAAACAGGTTCGGACCATTTCAAGAAACTAGATTTCATCCTGCTTCTATCAAATAAATAACACTGACTACACACACACACAAATCTGCATAAATTTGCAATTAAAACGAAACTAACGAAATAAAAAAATCAAGAACGAGAAAAAGAGAATTGTGGTGGAGAAAATTGGAAATTGAACGGGAGAGCCTGATTAAAAGACATAAATAGAGGAAAGATAGTAATAACAAAATTGAAAGATGGACGAGGGAGAGATTAAGAAGAGGAAGCGAAGGAGGGCGAAGGAGGCTTGTGCGTGGGAATTTGTATTCCTATTTCTCTTTACGATCCTAGGACTTAATATGTAAAAGACAACTCGAACCCTAGCATATTCCAAGATCCATCAACCAAGAGAAAAAAGAAATTTAACCGACTCGAGGGAACAACAAAGAGTGGTGAAAGAGAGCACTAGCAAGATGGAGAGATGGACGAGAGAAAGAGTTGGAGAGGAAGAGAGTGCTAGCAAGTTGGAGAGATGGATGAGAGAAAGCGTAAGGGTAAGAAGAAGGTTATTTTAAAAGTATATACAGAGTACAGATATGAATGTAAGAGATCGAGCGTTAACCAGAGAGATTAGTTACTGTCGTTATCAAGGTATAAGTTAGGATAGTGATCGTTTTTAATTTGCCCAATAACAATATACAGTACAATGTGACATTAGCAACATTTAAAATAACAAAAGTATGTAATATAACATTACCAAACAGTTAGAACATAATATCAAATTATCTACCCTTTATAAGCACGTAACATTTATACTGAACTAATATACTAAACATTAATATAGTTAAACTTCCAAACATTATAAATATGTACTAAAAAATATCAAGATAGACAAACTGCAGACAAGTTAATAGTCTCTAATGCTGTTTATTCAACATATTTCTAACCCAGTGAGGTAATATAAATAGGACAAATGTTACTACATTAGGGCTATAAACATTACGGCTGTGTAAAAACACCCAAGCATCCATAAAGGCTATAAATAGTGGCGAAGAAAACTAATATTTCCAAGGACAGTAAAAAAGCAATATTCTTCAAGAACTTAAAGATTCTTATCCTGAAGTCATGAACATTCCTTGTCATTTCTAAATGAATGTTGAGCTATTAAGTCCATTAACAAAATGTAAATTGCTTGTTTATAAACCATTGTTTTGTTAAGTTAAAAGACTGAAAATTATCTTTGAAATGATTAACAATACGCCTTTGTAACAAACGCTTCAAAGAGTTGTAATGAACTTGCCAACAGCAACAGTATGTTGTTTTTACGCTCTATGTAGCTTTTTTAAGAGTTTTTAACTCTAACAATATTTTTGTATCAATTACCGAAAAATAAAAACAACAAATTCAAGATAATTGCCTTCCGACATCAAATATTGTACACAAACAAGTATTGTAAATACATTCACTTTTATACAAACTATACTTTCTCTTTTGTGTGTACACTTCACTGAGTACGTAATTTCAACAACCAAACAAGATTAAGCAATTATTCCACAATTTATTTATTTTTTGTGATTGGTGGCTTGAAATGTGGGAAACTTTCGCCCAGATTTTCTGTAACTTTTAACATTTCTTAAGTACGAAATAATAATCGTATTTCGTTTACATTAACAAAATCGATTTGATATTGTGTACAAATACTTAGCTTAGTATTTATTCAAGTATTCAACAAAAGACTAAACAATTTTGTTAGGAGGTTGAACGTGCGCCGTTTTCCTGGGGTAATGTATTTTTGTAATATATTAGTTATTTTCGTTCGGAATTGTATTGATTGTTTAATTTTGTACTATGACCACATAGGCTTTGCATTTGGCAACGGCTGTAAAATTAATATAAAAATGACATAACACAAAAACTCCTTATCTTGATGAAATAATCCTTTTAAAAATATAGTTATGTGTTTTCTTTAGTATAGTTAAATTGTAATTTTAGTAAATATTTTAGCTCTATGGGAAACGACTGCATTTTGTTTAGGATTACAAAGAACTTAGCTTAGTTTTTTGTTCAAATTATAAAATTATCAACAAATTTCATCAAAATCATGATTTTGTAAAATCGATAATTTCTGAGTCACAGATTCTAATTATAACGTATTCTATATTTACATGTTATCCGAATTAGAATAACTAAACCTTTTCATGACATGAATTTAGGAGTAAAAATATGCAACAAATTAAGATATAGGTTTTAATAATAAATATTCTAAAATACATTGGTTACTATTTGGCTGTATTTTCTTACATATAAAATTACGAAATGAAAAACTGGTTGAATAAAAGATTGAAACTTTGCAAATTCCTCAAACATATGGACAACTAACTTTTAGGTCAAAATAAAATTCTTAATATTTATTCATTTTCAAAATAGTAGACATTTATCATTTTTTAAAGTTCAATATCATGAAAATTACAAATCATACAGAACATTTACGAAGCACTAATTAAATTTTTTGTACATGTTTTTTTTTCTGTTGTTTATTCATTTGGAAATACCTACTACAAATATTTATAATCTTCAAAAGTTGTTTGAGCAATGCACTTAGGCCTACTTGGAATTAAAAGTTGGAATTAAAAATATACCTTATTATATCCTGAAATATTGCTGAAAAAAATACCGAAAGGTATCTGCATATATTTCCAGATCACATCAGTAAGTTTTTTGTACAAAGATGATTGATTTGTATAACTATTATTAGCTTAGCAACCCTAACAAGGAGCCTGGTAGAAAGATTTTAGCCAGATTTTCTGTACGAAACGAAATTTGAATTTATCGGTTGCAGTGAAAAAGTTAATTTCGTTACTTTCTCGCTCCCATATGTGTGTTATAAGTGTTACAAGTATGTATATTTTCAAAGAACTCATTAGTAAGATAAATTTTAATAAAGTATGTATAATTGGAATATAATGGTTATCCAAAACAACAATCATCACAAAGATTTAAAATATGATTGAATAGACAGATACAAGTAATTTTATTCCAAAAGTAATATTTGTATAACTTTCCAAACCGGGCGTTGATACAAAGTTCGTTTCGATGTAGTTTTAGATAAATTTCCTTCTGTTAAAAGTGGGCTATATTTTATATAGGTTAGGCATTTAAGGTAAGATTATATACATCTTATGGGCTACATATTAGTTCATTTAGATCCGGTATTTGAATTCAGAATGATTATAATTCATGAAGTACATATTTGTACCAATACTGTTATAAACATATAACACAGTTCCTAGTTCAACGCTGGTAGAAACTAATGTACAATTATCACGGCCATATACACGATGTTATAATGTTTTAAACCCTGGCAGTTTCTGATAAGATTGGTAGCGTAAACTGAACTTTTCTCACAGAGCAGATCTCATCTCCTGCCTGTCGTCGATCAAAAAACTACATTGCTTTGTACCGAACTTTTGTTTTGCAATTGTTTTACTAAAGTTTATATTGTAACAAAAGCTGCTAAAAATACTGGCAAATTATATTTAATATTATCTAATTATTTGTATTTATTATACACAAATCAAACAAACGGGTTAGTTTAAAATGGAAAATTAAAGCATTATACAAAACTTACTTCTAATATATACAGAAATGGAATTGTGTGAGAAAGATAATTAGGTTTTTACAGGCATTAAACCAAGTTTCTTAGTAAATAAAGAATTAAATTGAAAACAAATAAAGGGCAAATTTTCCAGTAGACTACGTAGTGAATCTAGGGCACAAAGTGGATGAAAACTTCAATCATAATACTCAAGAGGTAATGGAAACAGTTTGTTAAACGTCTTTCCTGCGATAAAGTATTTCTGTCACAAGTCCACCACTTGCTGAAATCATAAACGTTATTCGAGATATCACAGATTCTACAATCAGTCTTCTACTATAGAAAAGCTGATAACCGTAGAAATGGTTGAACTTAGGTGTGTTTGTAAAAGTGACAACCAAATCTGATTTTTAGTGTCTAATAAAACTAAACTATTTATATTTTTATGTACATCTCTCCATCGCAACAAAAGTTATAAAACTTACAACCTTTAAGTGCATGTAACAGACTTTGAAAAGTAAATAGTGTAGGTTGAATAATAACTTAAAGGATTTAGATGGGCTTAGTGGTGGATTAAATGCAGTAGCATTACTTGTAGAGACATGTTCTCCACAGGAAAAGCCGATTAAGAGACAAGGAATACTGAATGAACTTGGCACAGCAAAATATAGAAACATAGGTGAATACTATTGGGAAGTGGTGTTAGACAGCCTGAGTTGTGTAAAGGCGGGAATTGTTATTAGAAAGTGTTAGAAACGGGTAATAGAATCTATTAATATTAAATTAGAATCTATTAATTGTTACTAGAAATTGTTATTAGAAAGGTGTGCTAGAAATGTTTATAACTTTTACGTTATTATTAATATTTATAATATTTCTATAATAATTGGAAATACATTCGAACTAATTCAGAGTTAAGTTTTAAAATAAAATGATTGTTCCTTGGATATATATTTATAAACTACGCCATACTCCTGCATTCCGACCCCATTACTATGTCTTCGCACATGTTTTATAACTTCATTCTAAAAATTATTATATAACTGGAATTATAAAGGAATTAAAACCCACTTGAATTACTCCTAAACACAAACCTAACCTACAAATTATAACAGTTTCAAAGTAATGTTTAACTGTTAATGAAAATATTGTACCAACATTGAATGTAGGTAGCTATCAAATCTTTGTATTTAAAATAGAAAATTATATTTTTTTCCTATTTTAGCCTAACTGTTTTAAATAAATAATTAATGAGCTTGACTTGTGAGAAAATAAAACCTGAACACAAAATCTCACAATAAGTACTTTTACTAACCTCTAACGCGTTTCAACGACAATGTCGCCATCCTCAGTGATGCACGGGCTACAGTAACCAAACTATAACTATTTTATTGTGAGATTTTGTGTTCAGGTTTGAACTGTTTTGAAGAAATGTAAAGTTCTGTATTTTTTCCACTAATTTGAGGCCATACACTTTAGATTCATGTATAAATAAAGGTATTGTACAGATATTATTATTACTTACCAGTCCAAATTATAGATATAAATATGAAAAACGAGGTTAAACTAGATCTATAATAGTAAGTAAATTTGGGGATCACCCGTTACGTTTTATTTGTCGTAAATAGTCTTTTAAACGTGAAAACAGATATTTCAATTATTAATTGACAAACTGACTTTTAGTTTGCTGTGAAGGATTTAAAATTAAATATTCTGAACTCATTATTATGATCTAAGAACTCAAAAAGTAATTACAAATTTAATTAGTAGGAAATAATAACCAAAATCTAAACTCCGAAAGTGCACGGGTGAGGATTTTATCGAAGATGAAACAAAGTTCCGTAACACTGGAAGTCCCGACCTATTTTTATTCGCTGCATAAAATTAAACGATCAAACAATTTTGTTTTCAGGCTGAAATTGTAATTTCTTTCGTCGTTTAACGTCTTAGCTCAGTGAATGGTGGCAATTAATTCGTGCAGTTTCCTTTTACTGCCAACCTAGATTTCGTATTATTAAATTTAGCAAAACTTGCATTTATAATTATATTACATAAAGTTTAAAGTGACTAGCGTAATTGTAATCTCGGGTAAAATTTACTGGCGTAAACTAATTGAATTTTCTCTAATTTAATTAAAATATTGTATTTTAGTGAAGACCATACAATATGAAATCGAATTAATTTACATTAGTTATTTTATTTTAAAATGCACTGGTGCAATCAAAGACGGGTTTGTATGCTGCCGGCACATGGTCAATTTCCTTTGCTTTATGTATGACAATTTCAACCATAAGGCCCGGTGCACACGTGTTGTAAATTGACGGCGGACGCTGCGTCACTTTCAATCAGTCAAAGTCAATATCGGCGCCTAACGTTGATAGTCTCTTATTTACCACCAACCGAGGTGGATACTATTGTTATTATTATATATAATATCGTTATTGATATTATTGTTTGCCTATTTGTAAAAATTTATTATTTATGTACATTTGTATTTATATTTCAAATTACAGGTAAAAATATTATCTTTTAACTGTTTTTTGTTTCATAATGATAAATAAAACAGTTTAAAATGTATTACTATTATAAAATAGTCAAATGTCCCAAAATGTAGATATCCCTTCTCTACTTTCGGAATGAAATACCCAACAAAGCGACACTGAAACATTCAGCTTTTAAAATAGAGATTCTTTCGTAAACAGACGAATACAATCCTTATATAGTATTTCTCAAATGTGTTTTTTATCGCTAAGATACATCTCCCTTATTTCTTCAACAAAATTAGTTATTCAAGTATCATTTTAAAGCTTATGTTACCCGCTATTAACAAACAATAGACAAATATCTTAAAATTCATGTTCGCGTTACAAAAATCAATCTAAACAAATGTTATATTATACTTCATATGGTTCGTATTGAAAGGCGACATCTTTTAAAAATCTGTTTAACTAAAATGACAGCTGTTAGTTAGATTGTTTACATTCTGTATGCAAGTGTTATAAGCTGTTATTTATAAACTAATGTAAATAAATAAAAGCAATTAAATGAACTAAATCAACGTATAAATCAGGTAAGTATTAGCACGGGTCAGCTGTTTAATTTAATTAATCGAAAGTTGTAGACCGGTTACTTTTCTGCTTCCCTGGTCTGAATTTTTAACATATGCACTTTTCGTCTTATTGATATGTAGTCATTGCTTATAATTTTTAACTTACAATCTAAATCAAAAATATAAATCTAACAATTATTTAAATTGGCCTGTATTATTTTTGAATTAAGCCTATTTCGATCGTACGTACTATGACGACTTTATCAAATATTATAGTATATTGTTATATTATTTTATATTATGTATATTGTTATTAAATGTATTAAAAAGCTTTGAATACTGAATAATTTCTCAAACTTCCGCTTAAACAATTGACTTGGAATCTGATTGAGTTACAAAACTCTGGTCCCAATGAAAGTTTTCTAATTATGAATGTAAACGAATTATTAATATGGTGGGCGTTTTGAAAGCAAGGCGTTGAGTAGGCAATTTGACTACACGTTATATTTGCTTCTACCGTATGACTGAAAAGTAAACTATAGTAAACTTTATTTAGCTCAACAAGACAGCTGATTGTTTCTTGTTTATTACCATTGTTTTGTTCTTGAAGTGACAATTAATGAAGTTTGAGGTTATTGTGGTTGTTGTATTTAGTATTGAACATAGGGCTAACATTGTCTCTAGGTATGAGATTTGAGAATCTGGAGTTCAAGTACAGAAAAGATGGAGAGCTAATGGTGGGAAAACATAATTTTTAATATAGACAGTAAAAATCTGTTTAAATATTAAAGAAAGCAGTCGCGGAACTGCCGACAGAAGTGAAACTGTAATGAACATACATAGTTGGTTATAATGGTTTAATCTGAAATTTGATTAATTTAACACTACCAAGTAAGTAACTATTTTAACACGACTTACAAAATGAGGAAGCACAATGTACATTTCAGAGGTATTACGAAGTAAACTATTTTAACGAAACTTACGAAATGAGGAAGCACAATGCCCATTTCAGGGGTATTACCAAGTAAGCTATTTCAACCCAACTTACGAAATGAGAAAGCACAATGTCCATTTCAGAGGTATTACCAAGTAAACCATTTTAATGCAACTTACGAAATGAGGAAGCACAATGTCCATTTCAGAGGTATTACCA
>JAGFPH010000207.1:237569-287796 GCA_018207615.1 Philaenus spumarius
AAATCCGATTCACCGCCAGCAACAAGTAAACTATATATACTCTGCTATATACACATGTGTACTATATATAGTAGAGCGTGATAAAAATACGTGACGGTAAAATCCGATTCACCGCCCCAAAATATTTTGGACGCGGTGCTCCTATAGAAGTTTTCACTTCAAAAACACAAACACGTATGTTTTTCATAAATTCAATTGTAATGGCAGGTGTTTTCGGAATATAATTTCAAATTTCGAAAGTAAGGAACATTTTCTCTTGTGTGTGTAGGTTAAGAGCACCTAAAAGGGTAGTCGTTTTGTTTCTTAATGTTATACCTACTTCGTTCTCAGTTCCTTTCATTAAATAACCCACTGGCACGAGTAAGTGGAACTAGATAACTTCCGCCAATATTCCAGATCCTAACATAACACCGGTGCCAAGCCAAAAAGCTACTTTGTTAGGAAAGTGGGTCGCAGGTTATGAGAATCTATTTTTTGATGTTATATGATAATATTCCTTTTGTATAATTCGTTTGGTTATTGAATCCGATATATTGAATTGTGAAACGTTTGTGGTGAATCCTTATTCAAATAAGAGACTTTCTTCTTCACCTTCAGTAAAATAGCGTAAACATACACTTCGTACGCCACTTTATTTTTTCAACTTAAACAGTTGTGAAACCTTTTAAATTTTTTATAAAAACTATGTGTTTTTGTTTATACTTGAACTACATTGACAACTCCTTTTAATAAAATGTTAAATTAAGTTAACATTTATTATTTTTAATTAATTTTTGGGGGTTTTAACAATAATTTCTATAAATATAATCGAGCTTGACTTGTGAGAAATATTATTTCCAAAATAAAAAATAAAAATACATAACACAATTCTCACAAAAATAAGTTTATTTGTCAAACGCGTTTCAATGACAAAGTCGTCATCTTCAGTGACACAAGAGCTACAATTGGGGCTTAAGTAATATAAGCCTGTTACATATACCTTATTCTTATCTAACTTTTTATCTTTTTTTTTAAAGAAATATTCTATATTTTGGCATGATGTAATTACGAAATATATATATTAGATAATATGTATATGTTTTTTTTCATTATTTTAATTTTTAATTTTATTGTTATAAATTGATTATTTTCATTTTTATTATTACGTATGTTATATTTGTATATATTTTTTAAAATTGTACATAATTATTGATCACATATTAGAATATATTTTATTTTATATATGTATAATAGAATATCACACACATTATGTGTTCATACAATTTAATCTTTCTTTGACTTTTAACACTTAATTCAATTAGTTTAGGCCTAGTTACATATCTTACTCGTAGAATATCCTAAAATTAACCCCTCATTCTCATTATTATTTATTTTTAGACACAAGCCTATAGGTTACTTTGTAATATTATGTTGTTATTGTCAACCGTATTGGTTGTTTGTAAACTAAGACCACGCCCTACTCCGTGAGAGGGTACACGTATGTAGCATAGCACTTTGTTTCCTTAGTTGTAATTTAATTATAGATCATGTGTCACTGAAGATGACGACTTTGTCGTTGAAACGCGTTTGACAAAATAAACGTATTTTTGTGACAATTGTGTTCTGTATTTTTATTGTTACTTTTAGAAATAATGTCTATGACTTAAAGAATATAAATCCTTCTTAATATTTTAAAGTTATTTCCGTGATTATCCATTTACAAATAGAATCCGAAGCAAGAGATTACGAATGCATATTTTAACGATCTGTACATGCAAACCCAAACGTGTGCGGGATCCAAGCTGGCTGTAGCGCTACTAGCCAACCTACAAAAGTCGTCTCGTGTACTTGCTCTATTTCTTTACTCACAATTCTTCCTCTTTGTACTGCATGGTGCTCATAGAAAAATGGCAAGTGAGCGATTATCAGGCGCTAGACTTATATTTTCAGTCCATTATTGGTCGCCCGTCCAGCTCTCCCAATGCCACCACAAGATCACTGCTGTGCTCTGGCCATTATTGTTAAAACCACAATGTACATTCGGAGAGTTCCTCAAGTAGAGGAAAAGCCTCAAGTATATAGTACTCACTATTGAGACTTGTATATATAGTGCATTGAATAAGGGGAACTGTGCGTAGTTGTACAGATTTAACTTGAAAACCACTCATTGTATTGAGATGAAACGTTTGCTAAATTGCCGGTTACCTTATGCGTGTCGTTGTTTTTGTATCACACTACTGTACTAAGGGAACTGAGTTATAATTTTAGTAAACTTCGCTTAATATTGTGTTTGATGATTAAAGCGTGTGTTGAAATATACTACTGTAGTTGTTTTAAGGGAAAGGACTGTTTAAATTTCGTTTTCCGTCATAGTGTTAAAAGAACGTAAAGTGAAGACTGCAAACATAAATGTCTATGTTGTTGAACTCTGATTTTCAAAACCTTCAACATATTTATGTAAAAACCACATTCAGGAAATGTAGATGCATGTTGTTCTTTATATTGTACTTTGTACTTTGTACTTTTCGAATCACTTCTTGCAGTAATGAACTTTTTATTCGGAGTGAGTCTTCATTCAGTTAAGTCTGGAAACGATTTAATCACTTTTGCACAATAACAAAAATATAAACTTTACACAACAACTGGTGATAGTAAACTACTTCACCGAGTAGTTAGTGACCGGTTGCATCTACGGTTTATTATTTCTCAAAGGTATTTTTTGGTCGCAAAGCGATATCTCCCTTAATTCTTCATCAAAATTAATTATGCCAGCATCATGTTCCCAGCTTATGTTCCCCACTATTGACGAAAAATAGACAAACAGCTAAGTTTCATGTTTTCGTTGATTAAAAAACATTTTATATTATACTTCATATGGTTCCTAATGAAAGGCGTCATTTATTAACAATCTGTTTAACTATCATGACAGCTGTTAGTTTGATTGTTTACATTCCATCTGCAAGTGTTATAAACTGTTATTTATAAACCAGTGTAAAAAAAATCAACGTATTAAATCAAGTAAGTACGCCTAACTTGCGAAATATTTGCACGGGTCAGCTAGTTGTGTTTAATTCACACTTATGTATTACATTTTGTATAGACTTTAAAATTTTGAACCGCAATAATTTTCGATTGAATCAAGTTTTTGAAGTCTAGTTTGCTGCACTTTCAGTAAAACTATAACTTAACATAGGGTGTTGTTTAAGAATTTCTCCTGATCCCTGGTAAGCCATAAACTTACAATATGTATATTTTTGTATACATTGTGGCACAAATTGCACGGTAAATAGTTTACTATTGTCACCCGTACTTATGAACAAAGTTTGGTACTTCTATGTGGCATTGTTATAGTTATTAATCTGTTTCAAATTTAATTGACACCCTGTATACAAAATAATTTCAATTTTGAAAGTTTCTAGTGGCTTTTCTTAAAAATAATGCTTTGCCTACCTAGCTATATTCCAAATAGCATATTATATTTTGAAACAAGTATTAAACTGTTGTTTCTAAATCTATTAGAAATGCATTTTAAATATACATTAAAAGCTCATGTTAATCTGGGGATAGATTGCCCAGGTAATTAAGAGAAACATTTCTTGTGCATTTCTATTGGATGGAACAGGAACTAAGTACGATTGTGATTTGAATTAAATGTCTGATAATGGGGATTGCGACAGAGTTAAGTAAAATATTGACGAATATAGGAGAGGGGATTGGCAATTCATTGCCAGACGGATTAAAATGATCTCAGTTTTACAACGTTTATTGTAAACTGAAGTGGTCTCTGGGAGGTAGCTCATATATAAATGAAATATAGGCTACAGGCGGTTTTATTAGTCTAATATTTAAAGCAAGGATTGCTATGTTGCCTTTTAGCGCTAGAGGGAGGAAAGGGAAATATATTGCTCTCTGAGCAGTTCTCGGGAGGAAGAAACTATTGTACATTTTATTGGGAATTGTTTTACATTTTGTGTAATATAAGAAAGAAATATTTTTAACGTTTATGTTTAGACGAATGGACTGTTGAAAATATTTTGAATTTGGAAAATTGGTATAATTTATTACATTTTTTGAAAAGGTATTTTAAGTATAGACAGTTTCTTGACAGCGAGTTTAATTATTAATAGTAATTTGTATTTTATTTTTGTTAAATCTAGTTTTAATCTTATCAAGATATGTATTTTTCCTTGTATCGCTTGGAAGCATGCCTTAGAGTTAGCTTTAGGTTGTCAACATGGCAGACGATCTTCACAAGTATTGATGAATAAGCAATAGGTTCTATTTTTATTTTGTTAATTTCTTGTATATGTTTTCAGTTATGGGGCTATTTCTTTATTTTTGATTTTCATTTAATTACATACGGTATATTTGTTATAATAAACTCACTTTGATTTAATATTATATCAAATATTGTGTGAAATAAATGTTGCAATCACGATATGAATAAAGCTTATAATCGCAGATAGCTTATATTAATAAGCGTTGTTAATCTACGGTTTGGTGTTAACATTATTGTGGTAACTGTTTTTTAATATTCTAATATATAAATTTTGATTGTCAATAAATAAATGCTTTATTTGATCTAAGTAAGAACAAAAAGGAAAATGTGATTTGCTGATTTAGATTCAATTAACCGTTTTAATTCTATTATGTCCTAATTTTATCCATGATATCCATGATATTGAATTGAATATTGTCCATTATTGAGTTAACTTTACACAATCATTTCCACAGAAAATTCTACACACATTTTATGTTATAAAATAAAACCAACAACTAATCTGATAAATTTTGTTCGTTTGCGTAATTGTATTAAACTGTAACAAATCAATATGACTAACTTACTTTATTACTCCAAGATTAAATGT
Source organism: Philaenus spumarius (assembly GCA_018207615.1). NCBI lineage: Eukaryota > Metazoa > Arthropoda > Insecta > Hemiptera > Aphrophoridae > Philaenus > Philaenus spumarius. Next base: position 242,417 of record JAGFPH010000207.1, read on the forward strand.
CCAAGATTCGTCCGTGGATATGCATTTTGTAGATTGATCATGCTGTAGGTCCTCACAATTGTTCACAGCCCAGGTATTAGATTGTGCTCCTAAAACACAATAAATAGAAACATACAATTAGGCATTCTACATATTACATACTCTTTTCACTAGTACAATCTTTACCAAATTCAAACATACATTTTTGAAACCTAAATAGGTGTAAATTCAACAAGTGGAAATACATTTTCAATCTGCCAAGAAAATTGGGATACTCTTTCGTGCTCGCAGAATTTAACCAAGTCTATATGTAAACAACCTTAAGAAAATGCCCTTCCTTGAATTAAGTTTTATCATTAATAAAAATAATGAATATTTTAATAAGCCAGATATGATATTCAGGACAGATTGTTTCTGTTAGGCACATTGCTATTAACTGACAGCAAGTTGCAACTACATGTACTCCATGCGACGATTTAATAGAACGGTTAAATAGGAAAGTTAAATAGAGACGCTTTTTAAATTTAAAACAAAATTATACCCTGATTTCATTATCAAATCATCACTATTTTAAAATTCAGTATCATAAATAATGTATTACAATATTTTTGTATATGAGGCACCGACGGCTAAACTAGACTGAAATTTTCCTACGATTAAATTGTTTTATCACTTTCTATTTCATCGCACTTTCCATGACACTATGTTTTGACATTGTTATCCAAATTAGTTTTCTGTTGGAGTTCTTCTATTGGTTGCTGTTTCTGGCTTAGCGGGCAATATTTGTCACTGTTTGGTTTTAAATTCCATTTTTTTTTGAACTTTTTAAAATTGATATTATTTTTATTGTAAAATATAAATTATGTTTAATAGCGGAATAAGGGTTATAGAGAAGGAAAACGAATTTAATTTAATGTATTTACATGATTTTAGTTTTAAAACGTGAATAAATTAATGTAGATTTGCTTCGCCCCAGTTTCAATACATGTTACGCCTTGATTCCTTCCAATATAAACATATTAACATAAATTAACATGGAACAATGTTTTTCAAATATCTATTTTTTTAGTTCACCCACAATGTATGGCATTTAAGGTAATCTGTTTTTTTTATATAATTACAATAAGTCATTACTGTCCGGAACAAGTAGAGGGAGATTTATTAAATAAACACATTTGTTAGTTAATTTCCAAAGAGATAAGCTCGTAAACAAAAACAAAACACATAATCCTCATGTTGTAAAAGCAATACAGGCGGTAAGTCCCAATTAGGTCACATGCGTCAACCCTCGCAAACCGAATGTATAATAGGATTTGACAACAAAATCTTTTAGTAGACTGTTCAATTTCTGTCTTTCTGTGTTCCCGGATTTTTGTATTATCGTAAAAAGTGTTAGCGTTTTGCGTTACTCGCTCATAAACGTTTGGTTATATCATTTTACTTAACACCGCTGTATAGGCACATTACAAACCTACAGAGGTACTTCCAGGAACTGCTTTAGGTAAAGTTTTTACTGCTGGGTGCAAGTGCATTGTCCCCTTGATTATGTATTCTGTGTATAATCATGTGTATCGATAACAGAAATTTGAGTATCGATAACAAAATCATTTGACAAAAAAAAATTTTTTTTCTGGCCAAAATCTTTAAATAAATAGACTCCATGATACCCAGCGCTACCCGTAAACTGCAACTGAAATGTGTTGCCAAATCGAGGATAGAAGACGTCAGAACGTCTTTTATCAGTGGAAATTGTTTGTAAATAAATGAATTAATACGGCAATGAAAATAAATTTTATACTGAGCTGTTAATTTATACGTCTCAAAAGATAAAATATTAATTTTTTACTCACTTTCAATATCAAACAAGATGAAAAGAACACTTTTTCGAGACTTCGGCTAGTTTTTTTTTTAATTCTAAAAAATGTGACGTTTTTGTCACGCACGTTACGTTGCTGTAATGCTAGAAAGCTCAAAAGGTTTTCAACTCTCCGAAATAGAATTATGAAGATTTTTGAACCACCAGAAGTTTTCTACGACGTCTGTGAGTGCATATATCATGTCCTCAGACAGACACAGGGATATAAAATTTTGTATAGCTTTATCGTGTTCAGAGACCTCGAAATCGTAAAAAAGTTATAAAAGTAGGGGTACATTTTTTACAATTTTCGCAAGATTTCAATACTTTGGCATTTTAATGCGAGCAGAAGTCGAAAACGTCGAGAAAAGTCATAAAAAGTGCGGGTAAAATTTTTAGAACTTTCGCAAGATTTCAATATACTTTGGCATTTTATTGCGGGCCGAAGTAAATCGTTGTTTATTATAAAAACAAGTGATAAGTAAATTTTAGACGATATAAATAGAGTGAATTCAAAAAGTTGCGCACATCAAAGTAAGCAAGTGAATTTGTATTTACCTATTGTGTTGGTTTAATACACTACTATACAGACATGTATTTTTTATCCTCGCTCCTTTTTGAAACTATGTCTTTATTTACATGTCTAATTCTTATAAAATAATGTTCGACTAGTGCGTAAGAGTGTATTGCTTGTAGACATACATTGGGATACTTTTCGACCAGTCTTTTCTTCAATATTCTAATGATATTTTTTCTTTTGAAAAAGAATTTCCCTATCCGTGGATTTCAAAATCATTTATTGTTCTTTTTCACTCTTCAAAAGGTGCTGTAAGCTTGCCAAAAGGTAGGGTTTCGATCCAAGACTTGTAATTATCGTCAATATCTTATCAATGTCTCTTGACATTTTCCCAATGCACTCTTCGAAAAGTATCCCAATGTATGTCTACAAGCAATACACGTTTACGCACGAGTGCGAACATTTATAAGAATTGGACATGTAAATAAAGATATAGTTTCAAAAATGAGCGAGGATAAAAAAGTTAAAAAGTGGCTTCAGTCAAAGAAACATTTAAGTACTTCGCAAATAAGACAACAATGAACAAATTAAATAAAAAACAGCATATTTCTGTGTTATAAAGTAATTATTTTAATTAAATATTAAACTATTTTCTTACGTAATTACGATTTTCTTTTTCCAACATTCATCTTTAATGTTATTTCTTTGAATGTACGTATTAATGATATTATTTTTTTAAAGTTAACCTCCAACTTAACTTTTTGTGTCCACTTTAATAATATCAAATTTTAATTATAAATTATAATTGGTTTATATTAAAATAAAATGCTTACTTTTTTCTAGCTGGCATAGTTATGGGGAACAAGTGATTTACTGTAATACCTTAAACTAACAATATGTACATAAACGTAATGGATAAGGATGTAAATATTCCAGTATCAAACAACAGTAATCCGGGAGTGGCGGCGCGGCACCGCCTCGCTCTCATTTAAAAACGATTTCATAATGATGCAATCATTTTATTACAAATCGGTGAATTGAAAAGTTTAGATCAATTCATTGGCTACAACCTTCCCGCTGAAAGTTTGTTTGTAACTCAAAAATAAAAAAATTTCCTCGCTTAGTCCATGTCAGTTGTTTATACTGTTAGAATCCTTACTTTATGTAGATTAACAATAAGTAAGTTTTATTTGACTGAAGCTTTTCCGTCGAGTTACAACAGCGAGTAAACGACAGCGCGCACAAGGAGTTCTTCGCAGTTGACATCGCAGTGACGTCAGAGCTGCGCTCGGATGAGACAGGCGGCACCGTGCCGAGATCAAAGAAACGGTATAGCCCTTGTTATAGAGCCCTGATCATAGGCTGCATCACAGTCTCAAGATTATCTGTTACAGTTTTAGGCAGTCGGTGACCGTGCCCCGGATCTGAGCGCATGATCTCCATATCGTCGAATTGTTAGCCAAAAAACTCGTCTACAATAGGTAAATAAACGCGAAATAATGTTCAACAATAAAAACTCGTTGCTTTTGCGACAAAAGTGTTTCCCATGCAACAAACAGCTCTACTGCAGAAGTCGTGTGTCCGATACACAACAGATGGCGTGTGTGCTAGTTGTCAATACTATAGTTGCGGTCTATCGGTAGATAAGAGTTATTACAATTAACTGTAATACTACTTACTGTAACGTTTAGTTAAATGTGCACAACTTGTTAATCTCACTGTATCACTCTATTATGTACAAAATGTCTGTCATTCACGCTAAAACTCTGGCCTTACCGTGCGTGCTACCACCCTACCCCGATTTAAGCGCCTCTGTCCTTATAAATCGTCATGTTCCTGAAAATACCAGCGTATACAATAATCTGTTCCCAGTAGTTTTGACTCGTAGCGAGGCGATCATGGGGTGGCGCCCTCTAGAATTAATTAGTAAAACGCAACCAAGAGATAAAAAGTGCGTAGAATATAGGCAGAGGGTACATTTTCTTTGTAATGTATTTATAATTGTTGTATTTCAAACCGTAAAGCACTAGTAAAAAACCAACGTGAGTTTGTTCGTTTCCAATGAATATTGTTTACTGAAGTTAAAATCAATGTTGACTTAGAGTGTAGAAAGTCCATTACTTGTTTTGCTCTTGCGACTTGGTGTATTCTCAGGCCAAATGTGTTTGACATACACACAGTAGAAGATCATCAATATCTGTTTACAAATAACGGAGAGAAATGGAGGTGAGAAAGGCAAGAGTGGAGCTTTTAGCTGGAGTGCAAATTTCAAACAGCTTATACGTCCGCATACAGTGAAGCGCTTACCCTGATTTGTTGTTGTTTTTTTAGAAAACATATTTTGTTTACAGCTTGAATTTTTCTAACTAGCTTTACATTGAAACTTTATGGTAGCCTATGATTTCGAATGTGTTCACAGCTCTAAGCAATTATAGTTACATTTTTAAATCAAAATTAATGAAATTTGTTAATATTTTTGAAGTATAGGACTACAAGAAATTATGCATAATTCTTTATACAAGTATTCTTCTTTGTATAAGTTGTTTATCTATCATCTTTACTAATATTATAAAGCGGTAGCATTTGTTTGTTTGTATGTAGGGGGTAATCTTTGGAACTACTGAACTGATGAACTGATAAAAACTGTTTTTTTTCCTAATAAAAAGTTACACTATCTCTGAGTATTATAGGCTAGAATTCATTTTGATTTAAGGGTTGAAACAACCCCTAAAACAATAAATATTAATTGTTATACTTTCCTTATAGCTAGAGAGCTGACATTTTGTACATTAATTTCTTACAAGATGAATAGAAAAAGTTAACTAGATTTGCATTTTGTCGCGTGCTGCTAAGGGGGGGAGGGATGTAGTAATAACCCCTATAACAAATCTTGATTGTTTTACTTTCCTTAAAGCTAGAGAACTGAAAATTTGATACTTATTAATTTTAAGCGTTTTATAGGAAATAAAATAAATAATAACGCACGCAATTTAAATAGTTACGTCTAAAGCAAGCCATAGACGTCCCGATTTGTGTGTCAACATTTCGCTATACACCAAACGAAAGGGCTTGTGCTACAACTTGTTTAAATGGACAATTTTATAGCAACAAAAATGAGTGTGTAGGGGCATTACACGGTGTAGAATTGCAGCGACAACTTTGTCAACATGTAATGCCTCCAAACATTCGAACAAATTAGTAACAACTTGCTAGTTTCCTCTATTTGCGCATACATATCCTAGTGTTTAGGGCTGTTACTTTTGTCCACACAAAACTGAAAACGCTGAATGTTGGCTCATACAAATAACAGCCTTAAACTATTACAAACCGACCTAAAATAATGTTGTGCCAACCATTCATCATGTCACATCCAAAAGTTAGTGCTGCCGTAGTAGTACTTACTACATAATTTAAATCAGAAAAATAAGCGTAAAAGAAAATTAAAGCGGGTTGTTCTTCAGCTCTCTTCTGAATGCTGATCTTAATGAATACATTTTTCTTATTGCAAGATCTCTATTCGCGTCAGCTTCAACCTCCTTTAATCTTTGAACTAAGATTGCGCATGCCTCGTTCATTAAATTTCTATTAGCGGTACTATAATATTTCGACTTGACGTTCCACAGACAGGGTGTGTTTTATAGAGTTCTATAAATTCTTGTAAAAATGATTTAGAGTAATTTCGCATATCACACATGTTAGTAGAATAATGAAAAGAATAGTATGGCACTAAAAATAAATGTAAATTACTAAAAAAACGACAAATGTAAGTCAAAAGTACTAGACTTTTAGTATCAGTTGGAAAAATTAAACGAAGAACACAACTGATGCGACACAGTGACGTTCACACAAAACCAAGTGAAATCAAACCCCTGTTGATTCACAGCGACATGCTTGTGCATTCACGTTTGCCATACAGATATTGCGCCTAAACATAGAAAACTGTTTGTGCAGACAAATTGGAGCCAACATATTTCATGCGTGTAGTGGTGACACATGTTGTTTCATGCAAAACGCCGGATATAAGTTTGTACAAACAATCTTGTTGGCCGACTTGTATGTGCAAACAAGTCTGTCGAACATCTCCTATAGTGTAGTTCCGATTAATGTTAGTGCCGACATCTTACAGGAAGTAATCGTTTCCAACATATTTGAGTGTTTAGGGACGAAATCTATTTTGTTGGTAGATACATGTGTGTCATACATATCTCCGCGTGTAGGGCAGTCTTAATGGATGAATTGGGGGGTAACAGTGCCTTTACAATAATAATAAATTGTTATACTTTCTATGATTGACACCTTTGTTTCATAAGTGGTAATCTGTTTGCGTTTGCTTCACCGCAGGGGTTTTCGAGCGAAGCGAGCAGGGAGCCTCTAGTCTAATATATAAAGTTGAAATTGTGTTGCGCATTAGGTATCTTATCTTCTTTACAGTAATGCTTATCTATAAACAATATTTGACGTAAACCTATAAAACCATCGGGAAATAATGCTTATAGAATTTTTTGCAGCGTCACGTAGAGTTGGCTGTGCGAAAAACAGATATTGAGATTAACACTGGCCGCATTTAGCGTATGACTATATGCTTTGTTGTTGTTCATAGTGTAACATATTATGTTAGATGGAAACTGTAATCTATATAGGACAGTAATTGTCGATGAAAACATTAGTGAATTTAAAGTGAATAATAATATAGTGTATCCTAAATTAATGTACGTATTTACAATATTTGGAGTTAAATCGTTGATTTAAGTTCACCTAGGACTAAAATGTATATTTTAGTTTTAGGTAGGCTTATTTATGTAAAATGTTTAATTGTATAATCTGTACATTTACCATGTTGAAAATACCTAATATCAATTAAATATAGTTGGTTGTTAGCAGGCCTGTGTATTTTCTTTTGAAGAATGCATTTAAAAAATACATTGTAAACAATATTTTTATTTTCATGGCTTCTATAGAATTAATGAAAGCGTTATATGTTATATGATTGGCTTAGAGGTTATAAAATAATTGCAGAAAATAAATGCATTTTTATATTCTTTGTGTTGAATGTATTCTTGGCAGATAAAAAAAACATAAAATTATACTATCATCAATCGATTTGGCTTATGGCATAAGTTAGGTTTGGGTATTAGCGCCATATTTCCGAGGGATCGAATATCGGCCCAATTTTAAGGGTTCAAATTAAATAAGACTATTTATTAGGGTTCAAGCTTAAGGGTCGGCTCTAGTAAAACAGAAAGCAACCTGCGACTCCAGCGTAGCGGCGGTAGGTTACGCGGACATTGCTCATCCTAAATCCATTTAAATCCCGCAATTGTTCAAATAGCGTTTTTTTTAAATACCAAACTTTTGGGGACAAAATTCTTCATCCGAATGGCTTGGTAATTTTTCGCTATAATTAATAGTTACAACGTAAAAAATATTTAAAATCACCCTATAGCGGCGGTAGGTTACACGGACATTGCTCAGCCTAAATCCATTTAAAACCCGCAATTGTTCAAATAGCGTTTTAAAAAAAATACCAAAGTCTTGGGGACGAAATTCTTCAGGCGAATGGCTTGGTAGTTTTTCGCTATAATTAATAGTGACAACATAAAAATATATATTAAAAATAAATGTTTTAATTTGTTAATAAATACTAAACAAAATGTTTTCTTAGTTTTTGAAAAGCCATTTGCATGCATATTGGCCATAGCTTTAAAATGACATATCGTTCATAATTATTCTATCAAAAATAAAGGAAAAATTTGGATTTTAATTTAACATTGGTCTTATGGAGTGTCAGCCAACATGGCCGACAGCTAGAGCCGACCCTTAAGGTTGGTTGGTTTGAATAATTAAATACACTATGGTTCAGTGATAGTATGCCCTCATTATATTTATTCTCACAATTTTCACAATTATGTCATCATACAATTGTTGGTAACATTAGCCCACACTTATACTGAGCACATCGCATTTATCAGATATCAAGTTCGTAAAGAAACACTGGATCAGAACATCGGCAACAAAGCTATCTTGTTTACTCTCAACTCAATGTAATTTTACTAATAAGCTTAAACAATTTGAAGTTACTCAGAAGTCGTTTACCCGCAGAACGTCTGTCCGTAAATCTCAACACTGAACCTTCCAGTGGCCAAATATCTAACCCTTGCGAAGATTCCCGTAAGGCCGACCAATCTTCCGGCCTTCGTCGTAGCAAAATGGCCCCGATTCTAATCTAGGATTACGTTTATATAACCCACCTAGCTTCCGTATTACCAAACTATCATGTTCTTCCGAGTTATACTTCCGCGTCGCTTGACACTCTACGTAACTAAATTTACTCTTTCGTGTTATATTTCCGTGTCTGTCTTATGCTACTCAACCCCTTTACATAATAAACCATTACATCTAGAAACGAATATAATTAAACCTAACACCCAATATATCTATTCTACCCAACAACCCTCTTATTCGTAACATATTCATTATTAATAGTTTAATAGAATCATAAAAGTTTGAAAATATATAATGGCATAGATGCCATTAAATATAATTGTTGTTTTGTACGTCTCAGTAGTTTCTTCTGAAGAATTAATTTTGTAAAATAAATATACATTTTTCACGACTTTCAACCTCAAAATAAATTATAGTATAGTCTACATTAGTTTTTTAACACTTTAAATTAATATGCATTTGATTTTTTTTTTGTATCTTATTTTATATAGTCACCACGAAGAACTAGAACTAAAAGTAACGGAGGTAATAATGCAAGTGACGACGGTAACTATCCACACTAACAATAAAGAGATTAAAGTGTCAGCCATTTATTGTCCACCTAGGCATTTCCCGAGGAAAGACGACTATCTGAAGCTTTTCAAGAATCTTGGTGATTATTTTATGATTGGTGGCGATTTTAATGCAAAGCACACGTTCTGGGGCTCCAGACTGGTGACTGCAAAAGGAAGGGAACTTTACCAGGCAGGAAGAGAGCTTAAATGCCGTTTCGAGTCCACGGGATCACCGACATACTGGCAATCTGATCCGGCTAAGGTCCCTGATCTGATCGATTTTTTCGTGGTGAAAGGCATCGGTGGCGAGTTTATGAATGTGAGGAGTAATGAGGACCTCTCTTCCGATCATTCGTCGGTGATTCTCACTCTAGGTGAATCTATAATGCAGAAGCAACATTTACCTGCTCTGATCAATAAGAGGACTGACTGGAACATGTTCAGATGTAAAATGGAACAGTTTGTGGACTTGCAGGCAAAAGTTGATACAAAAGCACAAATTGATGCTGAAGTGGAACAGTTTATTGCTGATATACAGCAGGCAGCGGAGGAAAGTACATCTCATAGCAGTGGTAATAAAAATAGAGCAATAAGTTATCCAATGGAAGTGAGAGAGTTGATCTTGGAAAAAAGAAAAGCACGCAGGAAATGGCAACAATCCAGACATGCTGAAGATAAATCAAAGGCCAACAAACTTAGTAATGAACTGAAGAAACTCATCCGATCTGTTAAGAACGAATCTATAAATAGGTTCCTAAGTGAGTTAACGGCAGGAGTTGATTCTGATTATTCTCTCTGGAAAGCAGCCAAAAGGATAAAAAGTCCTAAAACCCAGAATCCACCATTGAGGATGTTTAATGGTCAATGGGCACGCAGTTCAAAACAAAAGGCTGATCTTTTCACTGAACACTTGAAAAGTGTCTTTCAACCTTTGCCTCAACAATCTCAAAAAGAAAATATAAAAAGAATCAATAAATTTGATGAAGAAAAAATTCCCCCTGTCTTTATGAAGGAATTATTAAATGTAATTAATTGTAATCTCAGCAGTAAAAAAGCACCAGGGTATGATTTAATAACATCTCAAGTAATAAAAGAACTACCCGTGATAGCTGTGCGTAAGTTACTTAAAATCATAAATTCTTGCTTTAAATTGATGTATTTTCCTAAACATTGGAAAATTGCCGAAGTGGTTCTTATACCCAAGCCAGGAAAATCGCCATACGAGGTTTCATCTTATAGACCTATTTCTCTATTACCTATTTTGTCGAAAATAATGGAAAAAATTATTCTAAGGAGGTTAATGAAAGTCGTTCAAGACAGAAAACTAATCCCTATGCACCAATTCGGATTTAGAGCGAAGCACTCAACAATTGATCAAGTCCATCACATTACTAATGTAATTGAGAAAACGCTTGAAGAGAAGAAGGTCTGTGCAGCAGTCTTTCTTGATGTGGCTCAAGCTTTTGATAAAGTTTGGCATGAGGGACTGAAATATAAACTTAATCAGGACCTTCCCCGACAGTATTTTGAAATTCTCAATTCGTACATTACAGATAGGTACTTTCGTGTTAGACATGATGGCAAGTTTTCAAAATTGGAAAAAATAACGGCAGGAGTGCCTCAGGGAAGTGTTCTTGGGCCAACCCTTTATTTACTATTTACTCGCGATATACCTCAGGATAATAATACCACCATGGCAACCTTTGCCGATGATACTGCTATTTTAGCTGTTGGTAAAGATGCCGACGTGGCAACGGTTAAATTGCAGAGAGCTGTAGCTAGTGTAAATGAATGGACTAAATGCTGGCGCATTAAAATAAATGAGGAAAAATCTAAGTTTATTCACTTTACCAATAGAAGGCAAGTTCCAATACCGCTTATTATCAATGATAAAATATTATCTCATTCAAATTCTGCAAAGTATCTTGGTATGACCCTTGATACCAAGCTGAAGTGGAAGGAACATGTTAAGAAAAAGAGAGAAGAACTGAATATAAAATATAGGCAGCTTTACTGGCTGTTAGGAAGAAACTCTGAACTGTCGGTCCATAACAAACTCCTAATATGTAAACAGGTACTCAAGCCTGTATGGTCATACGGCATTCAAATTTGGGGATGTACGAAGTTGACAAATATTAATATAATTCAGAGATTTCAAAATAGAGTCCTCAGAGATATAGTTCAAGCTCCATGGTACATCCGGAACTGTGATCTACACCGTGATCTAAACATGATCTCAGTGAAAGATGAAATAAAGAAGGTGGCCCTTAGGCATAATCATCGTCTCCAGGTCCATGTTAATCTGGCCATGAAAACAATGACTGACATTCATGATGTTCGCCGCCTCAATAGAACCAAACCCAAGGATTTGGCTCGGCAAGAAGAATAACAAACTTTATATTAAATTAAGTGTTAATGTTAAAAGTTAGGAGTCCATATTGTAAATGCTAACTCTGCAAATGTGATTTTATTAGAGAAATTAGTCTTTAGTCGATCCTAAAGGATTGGTCAAGATTTGTAACGTTTATTTGATTAAACTCTGTTTATAACAATAATAAAAAAAAAAAAAAATTATATAGTTATAAATTGGATACAATACTAACCAAGAAAGTAATACAAATACTAAATATGAAACTCACTTGACAAACTGATTGACAGGCACGGAAGACTTTCTACCTTCTTCTTTTTCTAAGGATTAAATAAGGAAGATTAATATATTATATATATTAATACATATTTGTTTCAGTGGTACAAATCGAAAACTGATTTGCATTTGCAATAATTTTAACTATATCAATTAAAAAGTTGTACATGTAATAATTGTGTAACCATGGTGGACAAAATTCCTGGTTTAGGAGGCTGATCCATTAGGCCACATGGGCTTGCTTCTCGAGTGTTGAAATATGCTCATTTTTGAACATTTGTGTTAGATTTTTTCCAAAAATGTACTTATATTTTTTTATTTGTCAACCGATTCGAAATGAAGCAAACATTAAATGTTATTTTCATTATATAAGCTCCCGGATTGGAAATTATACAAATATTAATAGGTATGAATTACCTGTAGCTAGTTAACCCTCGCCCGGGCAACATGCACGTGGTTGACGTTATCATCTGTGTTTCATGTACTGTGTTTATGTGTATAACTTATTGTGTTTCTGACGACCTCACTAGTGAGAAAAATGACTTTTAAGTGTATATTTTTGTGTGTGATGTGTGACCAGAAGATGGGATAACCCCGAAACTGCAGTTGTCACGAATATTTAAAAAGGATTGGACAGACAGTATACAGGTAATTCATACCTATTAATATTTGTATTAAATGTTAGCCCAAGCTTATCTCAACACGTCATTGAAAACCACATTCAAATTGGTTCGGCCATTGTAGAGATTAGTGTGTTGACAAAAATATGTCTACGATAGTATTATATGTGTAGATGTAGATTATTAACTAAATTTTAAGCTCCGGGATAAAACAATTATTGTATATTGTGATTGACATGTTATAGCGTAAGGGTCACTTATTTCATCGCAAAAGATGTTACATTGATGCGCTGAAAAAAGATATTAAACACTTACAGTGTGGGTGAAAAGTCTGAGAACGGCTTAATATTTCGTTTGTAAAGAAAATTTGAAGGTAGATGTGATTGAGGAACCTACTTTATGTAAAAATACTATTTATTTACATGTCTAAAATTTGGCCCGCCATCTTTGATCCGCCATTTTGAATGTATCTTTGTTATTTTAAATAGGAAAGTAGTCATGTGATAAATCTTTTCAGTGCGTAATTTTAAGACAAAACCATTGATTAAAACCGCACATCCATATCTCAAACCGTTCTAAACATATTTACATTGAATCATTTTTTCATTTATATAAATAAAAATGTAATGTGCGTTTGTTCAAAATAGATAATCTCTGAAAGTTCTTCACCGATTGCTTTGAAATTTTGACACAAACTTTCATTTGAATACAAGCGTGTTTTTATATACTTTTAGAAAAACATAAAAACAACAACATGCCCCTATTGAACATAAAAATAACAAAATATATACTCAATATTTAACAAAAATGTAAGTGCCATAACATATGTTTATTGACTGTAATAATAACAGTAGTCACCTGTTTCCTACAAAGAGGTAAAATTTGTTTGTTAGTATGTGTGTGGGGGGGGGGGATCTCTAGAACTACTGAACCGCTTGAAAAAATAGTTTTACTAATAAAAAGCTGCACTTTAAATTAGGAATCTAAAAATAAGAAAAAACTATGTTACATCCTAATTAAAAATAAATAAAATAAGACATATTATAATTTAATAGTAGGCATATTTATTGATAATGCACGGTAATTGAAAGTGAATAACCAATATTAACAGCTGATTTAAAATATGAAACAATTATTTGTATTTCTAACTTTTTGGTTAGGTTTTTGATTAAGTGTAGACCTGAGCCTTAGGCTTACTGGTTCTTTTAACCTGTATTATAACTGTTGTTATAAAATATACGAAATAATTTGATTTGAACAATAAACATTATTTACCATCTTTGTTTTGAGGTTATTATTAATCCTATATTATAAAAACATAACATATGTTTTTAGAAGGTTCCATCTGGGGTTGGCGTGCTGAGCACGCAGGGATCTCCCCTAGTTTAATAAAAAAGTAAAATAAAGTACATTGAATGTCTTACCTATCAAGTTTTAATGTTAAATGAAATTAAACATTATCAAACAATCAAACCATAATTTTAACAATAATGAACAAAATAATAATAATAATATGATTATTAAATTAATCATATTTAAATGATATGATTCAATGTAACCAAATGCAAATATCTTCAGAACGGATTGAGATATGGTAGTGCGGTTTTCACCATTGATTTTGTCTTAAAATTATGCATTGAAGCGATGTATCACATGACACTATTTCCCTATTTAAAACAAAAAAACCGTTATATTCAAAATGGCGGATCCAAGATGGTGGACCACATTTTTGACATTTTAATAAAATAGTATTTTTAATAGAGTAAGTGCTATTAAATCACATCTACCTTCAAATTGTCCTTATATACGAAATATTAAGCCGTTCTCAGTCTTTCCGCCCACTCTGTATAGACGTGGTATATTGTCTTCATATATAAAAAATTAATGAACGCAAATTTTCAGAACTGCGGTATCATGTCTAATGTAATACTGAAACACCATGTTGCCACTCGTGGAGATAAATATTCCTTCAGTCAGAACTAAAGGCAAGGCGAAACGGGAAGGAGTGTGCTAGGGCATGGTTTCGCCTCCAGTTGGCGAATATATTGTAGCATCTCGTAGCGACTATTTGTTGATTTACAGATTTGTTTGTTAAAACTTTACCTTGGCAGTAAATTCTCTTGATGTAGGATATTTTATCTGCTATTGTAGAACTATAAGGGTGAAAACACATTGCATTGGACATTATACGTAGAACATAATCACACTGAATGAAACAGAAACAAACAATTCTCAGTGGAACGCCCTTATTTAAAATTTCTTGTACATTGTTAAGTTGAAGTTTATGATTTAAATATATTATAATATATTTTTAAAACATTATTATTATTAGTAACTCAGCTGTATGGTTTAGGCTATATTCTACATTTAAAATAACTGTACAGCTTACAGTTTACTGTTTTAGTAAATTAATTCCAAACAAAACTTATCAGCAAACCTTTCAGTCAAGTACAAAAATACATTTTTGCATTGTACTCTTTACAATTAGTTTATTTTGTAGTTGTAAAACTAGAAAAATTAAATAGCCTACACTATACGAGGTCTGTCTCTAAAAAGTTCAGTGAATAGTCTAATATAATGGGATTCAACGCTTGAAACAGCGCCCGTGCATGCGTACGCAGGCATGAACATGTCTGGCCCTGCCATCTGTCGGGAATTGCGCGAGGCTTCTATTGCAGTACTTTTACAATCATTGAGTGTTCCGAGTAGTGTGCTTCGAAGCCATGTAGCAACGACACAACATTAAGTTCTGCTTCAAATTGGGTAAAACGGCGACAGAAACCCATGGTGCAAGTGTTCGGACAGGATGCTGTGAGTAGGAAATTTGTGTACGATTGGTTTGCACGCTTTCGCACGGCAAAGAATCGGTGGAAGACGAACCGCGTTCGTTACAACCATCCACAAGCAGGACGCCGGAAAACATTGAATGTGTGCGAGCGATGCTAACAAAATATCGCCGATTGACTCTGCTATTAATAGCAGAAGAAGTGGGTATTAGCAAAGATACAGAGGTGGCCATCGTCCATGAAGAATTGGGCAAACGCAAGATTTGTTCACGATTTGTGCCTCACATCCTAACAGATGATCAAAAATCAAGACGTTTTGAGGCCAGTCTCGATTTCATCGATATGTGTGACCGGTATACGACTTTTCTGGGTTCAATTGTCACAGTAGATGAGACCAGTACGACCCCGAAACGAAAAGATAATCAATAGAATGGCGGTCACCTTCTTTTCCGCGACAATCAAAAAGCCGCCTGGTAAAATCCAAAGTGAAGACCATTTTGATCGCATTTTTTTACAAAGAAGGAATTATTTATTAGGAATTCGTTCCTGGTGGCATTCTACTTGAAGTTTGTCAAAGGTTTGCAGCTCATCCGCGTGTTAGGCCACAAATGTTCCAGACTGGAAATTTTATGTTACTGCACGACAATGCACCATCGCATACCACGCCAATTTTTGACAGCATGGCGTGACAGTTTTGCAACACCGACCGTACTCTCCAAATCTAGCGCCAGCTTATGTTTTTTGTTCCCACGTCTTAAGACGGCCTTAAAGGGATCACGGTTTGCGGACGTCGAAGAGATTCAGAACCAAGTGGCAATTTTGAAAACGATTCTCCAACAGTTTTGAGGCGCTATACGAACGTTGTCAGAGGTTCGTTGTGTCTAGTGGAGACTTTGTAAAGGCCAATAAAGGTATTTCTAATGTACATTGTTTTTTTATCATACCATTCACCGAACTTTTTAGACCATAATAATATTTTAGAATATGATGGTTTTTCTTTAATTTACGATTATAATGAAGTAAAAAATATAATATTTTCTGAAAACATTTTAATTTATTATTGTTGTGTGTTTTAGTTTTAACTGTATTTAGTTTTAAATATATTATTCATAATTATAACCTAAATAAATTATAAAATACTAAATATAATTTCAACAATGTAATAATGTATAACAGATTCAAGTGCGATAAAACGTTTGAGTCAACTGCAAAAACAAGAACAAATCAAAGTGAAATCCTTCGATCAACATCAGACAGCTTGAGTCAAACAATAGATTTTACTTTACAGTGTTTCCATGCATTGTGTTGCAGCCTTATATTGTGACATAGAGATGAACAGATTAACTCAAACGTAAGAATTTTAATTTTGTATAATAATTCAGGTTTGGACCAGCTCCACCTGGATATCTAGAATTTTGAATATTTATAAAACAAAAAATTAAATCTAAAATTAGAAGTAGAAATTATCGTGGTTTCTGAAATATGTGGACGGATTACACGTTATTTATTATAATATGTGCGTTGCTTTATTTTCGAAATCAGATCACGTTTTGTTAATGATCATATTATGTGCCTTTCCTAGTCACTTATCTAGTAGTTTTGTACATTTATACATTCTATTATAACTGTCCCGTATAGTATACTTCAGAAGTAAACTCCTCTTGCTTTTGATTTTTAATGTAACTGTTATTTTGTATCTAAACTACATAAACTCAAGTTAACGATTGTATTGTTGTAGCAGTTTGTATGACTAAATATGCAATTTTATAAAGACGGAATTACTCGTGTTTGCTTCACGCCCTTTCTGCCCGTTTTATTAATTATCACTAAATGAAGCATATGTATGATTGAAATAAAAATCGTTCAACCAACGCATTAAATGTCGGTAGAAAATAGGATCAAAATTTGATCCGTAATGAAATGCAATTATAGAGGATTAAAATTAACCTTTATTAACAGCCCAGGTAATGGAGTTCAGTAAATTAACTCGGATCATGATGGGTGTTGCCTGGTAACGAATAAATCCTGGTCGGATGATTAAAAACAGCTTTGAGCATTTTACTTTGAAGGATATGAAAAACCACATTCAATTAGTTACTGCAATTAGGCAGATGAATCTTTGTCATTCCGATAGAAGTACCGTGGTTTTCAGAAACAGTATAGAGTCATGATATTATAAAATAATAAATGCATATGTACAAAATAAGAATTACACCGACTCGACTAAATAAACAGTAAATATTTATAATTGTACAAAATATTAAATTATGCTATTTTAGGTTCACTATATCAAGCCTTTAAATATAAAAAAATATTTTCCTATAAATTTAAACAAAAATAAATTATTGATCACCGTTTTTTGACATAGGTGATTAAAGTTATACGGGATATAAATATATTTTATCAGACTGATGTAATTTTAATAGAAATTAGTTATGAATTTCAAGTCGAAATTTTCAAATGTATTTCTTTAAAATTTGATAGAATAGTAATAATTATGTTGTAATGATGTGTTAAAATTATATTATGTGTTTTTTTCTACTTATTCTATAAATTATTTATTGCAGGAAGAATTTAAATATTAAGTTGTAGGCCTATATAATGACTAAATTAAATCTTTTATTCATAAAATGACCAGTGATTTTTGTATTTACAATAACTAATTAATAGTTATGTAAATATTATGAATATAAATAGTTCATAAAGATTATGAATCGCTATTTGTTATTTATTTGTTTCTAAATAATATTGCACACTATAATTTAATTACCTATTTCAAAAGCAACTTAATTAAGGGTCTGCTGTAGTGGCGGCCATCTTGGATGTTTATCCCGTAAGAGCAATGTTAAATTTAAACCATTTATTTCGTTATTTTTTATCATAAAATTATTTGCAAGTACTCTTTTTAACCATAGTCACAATAAAAATTTCCTTACACAGTAAAAAATGTCTAAATAGAAGTGAATCGCAAACCGGATTCGCAATTGTATAATGAATATTCAGGTTTTTTGCAGCACTCAATTGCAAAAGCTGGATTTATAAAATGGTTTTAAATGAGGCAATGTCGATGCGCTCAGCTGCAAGAAATTGCACTGTTTAGATACGGCTATGGGGTAAAGCCCTGGAGTCGCCTTTTTTTTTAGTAGAGCTTTAAAAAGAAAGAGAACATTGACTCAAAGAACACAAAGAACAGAATCCAGATATATGTCTGTATCTTGTCCATGGCAAAGTGTCGCCTTGTTTTGTATGAGAGATCGATTCATCTAGAATGATCTACGAAACTAGATACATAATAAGTATCCCCCAGTCAGTGACGTAAAACTGACGTCTTATTACAGAGGGATACGGTTGTAAGAGAGAGATACTTGTCTGTATCTCAAGGAAACTTTAAACATATCGAGAACTTAACTAATTATTTATATTTCTTTACTCTCTAACTCATCCGCCCTATTTTCAACATTTCTTCGAATTGGAATGTTGTGCTATTATACTAGTTGATATGATAGGTTCGGAACCTATTATCAATGTCAGAACACTTCGAAAGAGTTTAGTGGATGAAGTCGAAGCTTCAAGAAATGTGCTCTTTGGAGAGGAATGACAAAAACTCAGTCTCTTTGCCAGAATTCAAATTTGATTAAATTGAAAACATTTTGAAATAATTTACTCGCAATTGGTTTGTAGTAAATTGAGCTATTTAATAATTCGTAAACGATAGACGAAGATTAAAGTGTAAGGACCTGAGCTTTATGGAACACTCATTGTTTACCCCAACTTCTCTGAGCTCAAGTCTGTTCTTGAATAAGATCTTGATATTTAGCATGGATTGCTTACGCCTCTTCTCTACAGACGTTAGACTGATGGAAACGTGAAATTAGTGTAAAGCGAAAGCCAGTAACTAGGCTCGCACTGTGTTTGAGATTCCAACAGTAGCAAACCAATGACTCAAAAACTGATGAAACAAATTTAATGTATTCCCAAGTAAACAAACCCACTGTAAAACAAAAACCCTGACAAATTCTACGCCAACAATCGGGCGACTTATGGTCAGGGTACTGAATTTTAGTCACTATAATTCCAGCAGGCCCAGACCGAATTTGTTACCAATTCAATTTGCCCATTGGTAATGTATCAATACTTTTTGTAAGTCTCATTGGAAAATAAATCTAGAAATCAAGAGCTTCAAGGGTCATTTATTTATTTTGCTTTAGCGTGAGCTGAAAGTAATTTCAAAATGGCTTAGTGGTAATATGATGTGCGAAAGCGAACTAATTGAATGTTGCTAATGTAATTATACATTTTCCTACCGTCTACGGTTTTAACCTTACAATAAAAATAAAACCAAAAGAACCCATGATGATTTTCTGGAGTAATGAAAAATATGACAAAATGGCATTTTCCACTAAGATGGATTGTCTGTCCAAAGTCAAATGAGTAGTATACTATATTAATGAACCCGATCGTCTTTATTATTTCTCCATTGGAACTATTTACAGATTTTCTACTACATTTATAACAGCTAAAACGAACAATGTAAACAAATAGACGAAGTCTGTACAATTTTTTGAAATTGTTTGTTAGGTCATTTAACAACATTTGTGCATAAAGAAAATTATATCAAGTAAAGAAGAGTATTCATTTAACTCTCGTTGTCTAAAGATAAAATATTTGTTAACTAAATAAGCCTATAATACCAGGCCTGTATCCTGATATAATTATTATTTTTCAAAGGAGTTTTTATCGCTAAGCGATATCTTCCTTACTTCTTCATCAACAATAATTATAGAAGAATCCCAGCTAATTTAAAGCTTATGTTCCCAGCTAATGACGAAAAATAGACAAACAGCTTAAAATGTATGTTTTCGTTACAAAAATTGATTTAAAAAAAACTTGTATATTATACTTCATATGGTTCCTAATGAAAGGCGCCATCTATTAACAATCTGTTTAACTTACATAAATAGCTGTTACTTAGATTATTTATATTCTATATGGAAGTGTTATCTATCACGCAAATCAATCGAATCAAATCAACGTAAAGCGTTATACATTGTTGTAAACTGTTATTTATAAACAAAAGTAAATAGTTAAACGTAATTAACTGAATTATATCAACGTATTAAATTAGGTAAGTGTAGGCCTATTCCTAACTTGTGAAATATTCTCACGGGTCAGCTAAGTTACTACTTGAACTTTAAAATAAAACCAGATTTGGAATTCTGTATAACTGAGCTGTCAGAAAAATGTAATAATTAAATACAAATCCAATTTTATCGGAGGACGGATTTGTTTCATTGTGTTCTACTAATAAAGACCTTTAATTATATGTACAACTCAGCGCTATTACCGGAGTGTTGTTATTCTGGAAGGGCACTTTGGACGGTCTTGATTGTTTCTTATTCCATTTTGCATTTACTTTTGCAGTTGTTTTTGTCATGTCAGTTAAAACGTTATTAGTAAATTTTCTAAAGATGGAAAGTGACAAATGTCATTACAGAGAATTTGAAAAGAGGTTTGCACACTTTGGATTGGTCTTATGTTTGCCGTTATTTTTGCGTTCCAAACGTACAAAATCATATTAAATACGTCTTTTAATGCAGATTTATCTATTTATTATTTTTCGTGTAGGTTTATTGATGGAGAGCAATTAATTGTAAACAATGGAGTCATTTAAAAAAATTGTATCGGATTTTTTTTTAGTTAACTGTCAGGAAGCAATGATATAGGGCTATTTACATTACGTACAGCAATTATCAATAAAGATAAATAGAGAGGAATTAAAAACTAATTCCACATCTGGCTATACCTTCAGGCTTCGAAAGTGTAAACATATAATATAATATAAGCATAATATAATATATAACATATAATATAAGAAATTGTATTTTAATAACACTATTTGCATGTAAATATATAAGATTACAAGATGAGGGTTACCAGCAGCTGTTATTGCACAGACAGCATGGGATTATCGAAATCAGTTATTAGCAGTTTAACTAGCCACTACTGTAATTACTTCTCTATATCCCGATCCGAACTAATGTAATAACCCGATGCAATGTATTGTTTCATGAAATAGGTCAGGCTGGCCACGCTTCCAATATAACCAAATTAGACGACTAAATGCCACAAATCTTCGATGAAACGCCCAACAGCGTTATCAGCACTTTCCGTCCTCACTGGGGTAGTGTGGTACAAGCACAGAACATGTAATATTGAACATCATCCATTCAATATTCTGTGGGTACAAGTATACGTTTTGATTATGAAATTATACAACGTACAGGATGTATATTCGTTTGCATGCTCGATATATAAGTAAAATTAAACTTTAACAATTAATTATTACTGGTATATAGGCTAATTTATATATCTTAATGCATGTCTTAGGATGCTACAATTGTCGCTTAAATCTTCACGTTATTTTCATAGAATTAAAGAAATATGTGGAATGAATTAACAAATGGAGGTCCACACGATAAACTTCCCAGTTTGATGTTAATGTTATATTATTCATAAAATAATTATATTATTCTGGATCTATAAGTACGGCAATACACGATTATAGATGTTTAAGGGAGGCTTTCATAAAGTATTTTATAGTTTGAAATAATGTAGGCCTTCACCAAAAAGTTATACCTGCTTACCTTTATAAATAATTGTATATTGGCCGTTCTTATAGATCCAGAATACGAGTGATATTTTTTATTCTAACATTTGCCGTCATTTGTGTAGCCTATAAGGAAAATAATAATACAATACATAAGGTGATCAATCCATCATTAGAAAATAATTTAAAACCATTACGAGAATGAGAATAAAATTGTTCATGTATCGATCAACTTTTGTTTGGTTTAGGCCTACATTATTTTTTTAATGTTCAAAGTCTGAACAGAAACTTTTCAAATACATTTAAACCTAAACTAGATATAAGTATAATTCATCAGATATAGCATGAGCTCTCAGATGCGCTGGCGCGACAGAAGAACTTAAGGGTCTGCTCCAGTAAACGAGAAAACAACAGGAAACGCACTTCTGGTATCACTGTATCCCTATCTAAACAGTGCAATTTCTTGCAGCTGAACGCTTTGACATTGCCTCATTTCAAACCATTTTATAAGTCTATCTTTTGTAATTGAGTGTTGAAAAAAAACTGAATATTCTTTATAAAATTTCGGATCCGGCTTGCAAATTATTTTTCATTATTAATTTTTTATTGTGTTAGGAAAAAAATTCAAAACTTTTTACTTACTAAATGTCAGTTACTTGACAAATGAAAGAAATTTAAAAACATGTAAATTGCAAGACGGATGCGTATTGTGACTGTGCTTAAAATGAGACCTTGCAAACAATTTTATGATAAAAAGTAAACGAAATAAATGGTTTGAAATTTAACATTGCTCTTATGGGATAAAAATCCATTTTATTTTTACTGGAGCAGACCCTTAAGCAAGTGCAGACCCCGTCCGCTGGAGGGGAAGGGACAACACGCACAGACAATATATTTATTAGAAACCCGTACAAGGGCTTCCAGACCGAAGTATTATGTTCAGAGCACGGCAGCAGACATAGCCTTTCTGACTCCTCACCACTCGAATAAACTCCGAGTCTAGTGCGCATCTCGAGATTCAAACATTTTTATAAGGATGGTTGCTAAGGGTTGAAACGTAATAAATAATACATTATGTTATAAACAGTGAATGGATTTTTAGTTCCATATAAATACATTATCAAAACGTTTCAAGCTGTTGAAAAATATGCTTTTTTTCCTTAAATTTCGTCATAACATCCACATGGGTGGTTTGTGAGAGTTGGATCATTCTAGTACATCATAAATCATTCTCCATGACATAAACCAATCTTTATTTTAACATTATTTCAATTTATTAAACAATTAAGCTTACAGTTTTCTACATTTTTGCAACACGGAATTGTTTTCACCCCTAAAATACCATACACCCACATCAGGATGAGGTCATTTTTAAAGTAGAGGGTAAAATGAAGTTAGTTCAAAATTGTTTTGAAAATCGGGTTTTCCGAAAGAATTTGGCGTTAATATCTTAAAAGTATGGTATTTCATTTAACAGTTTCAACTGGCTCAAGCCATGGTGGACGATTAACTACAATTTTCCAACTCCGAGTTTTGTTTGGACAGAAACATAAATATTAGAATTTCATCACAGCCAACAAAATAATTATGTGAAAAGTGTGCTTCTATATGGTTAAGATTTTATTTTTATACAAACGAGCAAAAAATGTAAAAAATGTGTTGTATACATTTTTCGGTTTTGATGTCACATATTAGGCTATTATTTGTTTATTTTGCAAATTATCTTTATATTATGTATATTTTCTAATTTTGTTTTTACTGTTACGTTTGTGCTTAATTAAAGACAGTAGGTTGGCCAACAAAAATATAAAGGACGAATTTGTAACATTTCTTAATATTGTAAAATTAAAAAGGGGGAATTCAAATTAAGATGATTAATTAAAGGGTAGCAAATATTTCTATATTTTTTATGCAACTAAAAAATATTGTATTTATTGTATAATTTCTTTGAAGGTTAATAGATAAATTATTAATATTATAGATTTAGAAGCATTAATAAAGCAAAGGTTGTAAGATATTTTGCACTCTCATTGTAAATTGATACGTGCTCTTTCGCCTTTTAAAAGTGATTGGCACAGATCCTAGCACTGTACTATGATAGAACGCCGCAAAAATGGCGCAATTTCAACATTGTAAAACAAGATGAAAAGATAGAACACTTTTTCGAGACTTCGGCTTGTGTGTTTTTTAAATACTCAAAAGAGTGACGTTTTTGTCACGCACGTCACGTTGCTGTTACGCTAGAAAGCTGAAAAGTTTTTCAACTCTCCGCAATAAAATTACGAAGATTTTTCTACGACGTCTGTGAGTGCACATTCGTGACCACATACAGACACACGGACAAAAAAATTTACCCCCACTTTTTATTACTTTTCTCGACGTTTTCGAGGTATGTGAACACGATAAAGCAATAAACATTTTTTAGAATGTTCGCAAGATTTCAATACTTCTGCATTTTAATGCGAGCCAAAGTAATACTTTATCTCTAGGCTAACTTCAAACATTTATAATTTTCGTATTGCCTAACAAGTACATACCTATTACTTCAATCAAAGACTAAGCATGAATTAGCAATCTAATAATTAATTCGTTTTTGGTTCAGGCATACATTGATTTCAAATAAATGCGTGTTTGGATGAACTAGTATTCTGACAAATATTTCTCAACATACGCACGTTCTGACTTCTACAATTATTTCCCTTTACTGGGAAGAATAATGGACGATAGAACTGCTGAACTAGGTTACGGTTACGAATACATTTTGTCCTTTGTTATGGATAGCTTACAGTAAGATGTTTTACTTTTTAGTTTGTGGTAAATGTGTTAGGAGCTGAATTTTTTATGAACCATTAAATCCTTATCAAAATAAATATTAAAATACCGTTTATCTTCATTAGAATGTGCACTAATAGATAAACAATTGTATGGCGATAGTCATACAATAAAACATACCGTTATGCAGATAGTAGCGAACGTGAATAGGAGCTACTCGTCAGACAGCTACTGTTGAAGGGGGGGATATTTTATGGTGAACGTAGAGATCGATATATGAAATAAAATGTGTTTGCTTGACTTATTTTAATTTGTTTCTTGAAATAGACGTCGAAGTTAATTGCTTTATTTATAAATACAGGATGTCAAAAAATCCCCCCCTTAACTTTGGAACAAGTAGGTATAAATAAACGATCTTAAGATAGTTCCTCTAATTTGTGCCATTCTTCTACATTTATCAAGCCCTTTAACCCTACATTACTTATGTTAAAATTTTTTCACGGGATTACTTATGTATCGTAAGTTAGACTACTAACAAATATTTATTTTGTTTACTGTACTAAAATAATTTTGTAATTATTTTTTTAAATTGAATTGTATCCTAGCATATTTTAGGGCTATATTAAAAAAAAGAGTTATACATCAAACTATTCAATAACAAAAATAAAAAAGCAGACTACTTTTTTTTAAATAAAAATAAGAAATTTGAAAAAATCGTATACAAATTTTTATATATTTTGAAACACATATTTATGGTAAATACTAGAGTTGTAGTACATTTTTTTAGTAAAATTCAAAAGTTTTTTTCTCTACGGGTTTGGTGGATTAATTAAAAAGTTACAGTGTCATTTTTGTATCGTCAAATTGACTACGGGAGCTCAACAAAACAAGGATGTGACAGCGAAACTGCAATTGACATCTGTGGTTGTAGGGGGCAAGGTACTGGGTGGGGGTTAAAAACACGCACCTATTTTGTCAGATAATGCGATTTTGCAAATGGTGCATCGTCATTTTGACGATACATAAGTAACCTAGGGTTAAAATGATTTGTCACTTGATGGGGGTTTGTATTTAAGATTTATGAATTACCCTCTCAACCCCTTATTTTGGGGTAACGGGTGAAATGGTCGGTTACACTAAAATTCATCTCCCTGTGTCATATAGAGATACCCCGAAGCTCATTTATTTATTTCTACTTTTACAAAGTTAAGGGGGGGAATTTTTGACACCTGATATATATATATATATTTTTTAATTGAATTAAGAACTTTGTCCAGTTTTACTTTTTAACTTACTTATGTATCGTTGTCACAATTTCATAATGTAATTTTAATTTCTGTATGGTCTGAAATAATAGGTTTATCATTTATTTTCATATGATGGATGACGTTTTAATACAACAAAATAATATTTTTGCAATGTTAAAAGAAAATATGAAAACAAATTTGGCGTTTAAAAAAAATATATGAGGGAATATTAAACCAATTTATCAATTCACAGTCGAGATATTTCTTTCGCTGACCGAAAGTGTTACAACTGACTGATTTTGAACTGTGTTAGGTTTGTAGATGAAGACGTGAATAGTCTCAATATCAAATTTATTAAAACCCCAGATACAAATGTTTCAATTCTTGAAAATATTTTTTTTTTTTTTTTTGAAGTGAAAACTTCTATAGACGCACGGCGTCCAACAAATTTTGCGGGCGGTGAATCGGATTTTCCGTCACGCTCTACTATGATATAGTACACACGTGTTTATAGCAGAGTATATAGTTTACTTGGTAATACCTCTGAAATGGACATTGTGCTTCCTCGTTTTATATGTAAGTTGTGTTCAAATAGTTTTCTTTTTAACATCTCTGAAATGGACATTGTGTTTAATAATTTCGTAAGTTGTTTTAAAATAGTTTACTTGGTAGCACCTATGAAATGGACATTTGCTTCATCATTTCGTAAGTTATTTAAAAAATAGTTTGCTTGGTAATACCTCTGACATGGACATTGTGCTTCCTAATTTCGTAAGTTGTCTTAAAATAGTTTACTTGGTACTGTTAAAACAATTAAATTTCAGACTAAACCAATGTGACCAACGATTTATATTAATTACAGTTTTCACTTCTGTTGGCAGTCCCGCGACTGCTTTCTTTTTTATATATACATTTAAGACCCAAGCTTCAAAATTTAAACACCTGCAATGATTAAGTTGAATGGATCGAATGTAGAGAAGTCGCAAAGGTAAAGTTGATGCAAACTTTTAAATAAACATTACGTTTAATAGACAAACACTGAACCATACCACAAATATCACATTTTTATTTTATACACTTAACTTTGTAACGTTGTGTGCGCGGAAATGAAAAATATTACTTTATTGGGTTCCTTATTTATACTTGGTATAGTTCTCTCATCCCCCTCTTCCGCCAATACGTTCAACATTATACAATGATCGATCTATAACACCCAGACTGTCGTCATTTCATTAGGATTAAATTAATTGCAGTGTGAATTTTAATTGAAATTCCGTGTATCCAATATAAAAGTTAAATTAGTTCATTCAGTATTATGTTGCATTCAGTATCATATTATTATCAAATATTCATCTATTCATATTAAACATAATGAGTGTGAAATGTAACGCTATTTTATTAGAACTACACACATGAGGATTTAGTCATTTTAGTACTAAAACTTTTGAATTTTAAATGATTACCAGCTGAAAATTAATTCGTATTTTCTTTGAGTATTACATCCCTCCTGCTGTAATATCAATTTTCAGAATTTACCTTTATTAAGGTTCAAAGTATGTTTCGTGTTCGCCATAATATTTTCAGTTATTGTTCAAACGTTTATATACCGGGTGTCCCACGAAGAGGTCCCTATTTTTTAATTAATATATTAGATGCACCGAACACTCTACAAACCTGAAACTCAACAGTCTTAACATACACACATGTAAAAGAAATACACCTGAGTATCAGTTAATTCTGACAAATTAGGACAAAATGGCGGGATATCAAAGAAATAGTACCTTTTCGTTGAAATAGTTTTATTTGCTTAAGTGTTGCAACATAATTATTGAATTTTAACGATGTTACTAAATAAATTAAATCTATTTGATCCGTAAACCTTATTCAAACTGATGTCCATCGATCGCAATGCACTGATGACAACGAAATAGAAAACAGTCATACGCTTTGCTGAACAACTCTCGAGGTATCAACAACAGTTCCTCTTCGATCAACCTCATTAGTTCATCGTCTGTCGCAATGTTATGACAATAAACCTTCTCCTTCAAAAAGCCCCACAGAAAAAAGTCACAAACAGTCAAGTCTGGAGACCTTGGGGGCCAGTCCATGAAGCTGCTGCCACGACCTATCCAACGGTTAGGAAGATTTTGGTCCAAAACTGCTTTGGCCACATTAGCATAATGCGGAGGAGCTCCATCCTGTTGGAAAAAAACGTCTTTCATCTCAGGCTGAGAAAGATGAGGAACTATGTGATTGCTTAAAACTGATGCATACCTTTCTCCAGTCATTGTTTGTCGGGATATGTCATACGACAAAACACCATCCTTGGTAACAGCAGCCCAAACTGTTATACCTGTTGATTTTAATTTCTCTTCTTGTAAGATATGTGGATTTTTTGTGTTATAGTAATGACAATTATGCCTGTTTACAGTTCCTGTTCGATAAAATGTCGCTTCATCTGAAAACACGATTCCTTCATGCCATTTGCTATCTACGTCAGTCTTTTCAATTATTATCGAACAAAATTCCAATCGTCTGTCAGGATCATCTTCAAGCAGTCCGTGAACTAAATGAGTTTTATAATGTTTGATTTTGTTCTTTTTGGCGTACCTTTGGACAGATGACTTCGGTATCCCTGTAGCAGATTCCACCTTTCTTACTGAATTAGGCGTATTTGGAGATTCCATGAAAGCAGCACATACGATTTCTTCATTTTCTATGTTGGAGGATCTATGGAATTTTTTTTGTAATGACCCCGTTTCTAGTAGGATAGTCTTCCACTTACGAATAGATTTCCTTGACGGTGGAACTACACCTGGGTACCTTTCCCTAAAACACCTTATTGCTTCATAATCATTTTCAAAGGCAATAGCCCAGGAACAACATTTCCCTTTTTGCTTAGTTGAAAACGGCATGGTACATAAGACACTTTACAATGCAACTTAATAACAAATGCCAATGTTTATTACCAAATATGTTCATTGTTGTGGATACACGCAGTCAGCTGATAGATTTAAAATAGTCTAAACAGCTGTTCCTATTCTAAATAAAAGTAGGTTTACCCTTAAAATATGATTGCTGATTTTGTAGTTTTTTTGTTTTTCCGCCATTTTGTTTGAATCAGTCAGAATTAACTGATACTCAGGGGTATTTCTTTTACATATGTGTTAGTCACGACTGTAGAATTTCAAGTCTGTAGCGCGCTCTATACGTCTGTCATATCAATTCAAAAATAGGGACCTCTTCGTGGGACACCCGGTACTTTGCAAATGTATATTAGAGTTATTGCCTGTTCAATAATTATTTTTACGAAATATGTTTAATTGTATCATGGATCTTAAAGGAGGTTTTGGCTTACCATATAATAACTTCGGCTTCATTTCGTGACAGAAGGTAATTTTATACGTTTACTTACATAAGGCGTGCTTGGTTAGGATATAAGCACGAGATTAAAGCTAAAAAATTTGCAAAACTTTTATTAATCAATACATACTAATGTTCCCTCTAAAATTTTATTTTTTGTTAATGTCTTTACTTTATGCCTGATTAATAGTAGAATAATACAGACTGGAGATTAGAGTAGCGCACGTAGGCCAAACAACACCGATTGTACAAAACAGTAAAATTGTATTGGAAGGTCCAAATGAGAGGATGTGTGTGATAAGTTGCATCTGGTAACTGACTCGTCAAATATAATCAGCACCTTTCATCATTTTAGAGATAGTTTATTAAGGAAACTGTGTGTAGAGTATATGTTTCACGTTTGGTTATAATTATTCAAACTTTACATCGCTTCATGTACTGATCGTTAATCATACATCTAATATAAATTTATTGTTTCGACGCTCACTTTCCCAAGATTTAAGATATACAGTAAAAACTTATTATTTCCCTTTAGAGATAAAACCCAGCAGACAGAAACGGAAACATTCTTTTAGTGACGGCTTTGTACAGGTATTCGTGTGTATTCTTATCTAAATAAGCTCTTTGTACATAAATTTTGCGTATATAAAAACGTACGTAATAGAGCTATTAGCATACTATAAAGTAAGTGACGAAGAGTAGTATGGAAAGAGCTGAACACAATGTTTACACTAACTATCCTTTAAATAATTTTACAAAGTTGATTGTATATTTATTTATTCACTTTTGCAATTATTAAATATACAACTTATAATGCTTCATGAAGATATTTCAGAAAAGGTTTGCTAGTAAACTCTAGTTAAGCTGGTAAAAAATAAAGACATGTACAAAAAAGGACATCTAGGGCATTGCATACATTATACATGCAGGACAAAATCGAAAAAAATCATAATCTAGGCCTTGCTTACATTGCCTTGAATACTTGCGGCAAAAACCTAATTAAAATACAAAGACAAAACATGGATCTATAGCCTACTTTTATCAGAGTTAGATTTGAAACACACCGGACGGCACTTGCGGACAAATATATGAGATTTAATTGTGAATAATAACATACGCTCTACGGAGAATGTACTGCAGTAGGGTAATGGTGACATCTATGCATATAAACCAGCTTACTAATTCATCAAATATAAACCTAGAAAATGATATAACTTAAGGCGATTTTAGTTGTAGGATATTAAATCGTGGTTGTTTACAAATAATATAAAATACCTACATTATTGAACAAAAATATAAGTTTTTTTAAAGCTGGTTGGTTTCCCATGAAATTTTGTTGGTCTTGTTGTTTCCTTAAATGATGAAAGTTGCCACTTTTACGAGTAACAAATAATGTAATTCTGTTTATGCTGACGAAATTATACAATGAAATCAAAATTACATCTGAAATTATTTATTTTCCTTAAATTTATACAACAAAAATGTTTTTTCCATTACGCAAATTTTACACGGTATAAAAGTATTTTTTTAAAACGCAACTAAAATTACCAAATCAACTTTGTCTTAAGTTTGCTGTTTCTACAACAAAATTCTGATTTGAAAAGCTAAATAATTCTGTTTATTTTTGTCGGGTATTTCATCCCCAAAGTGAAAAGATTGTATAATGTCAATCTTGTCGATACAAGATAAACTCTGGTTGCGATATTGAATGTGTCTACTTTAACCAAATATGAATCATATAGACAATTTACTTACTATGATACTATGGAATACCTTTTTGAATTCGTTTGATTCATTAAAACATTAAAACATGAAAACATTTACATTTTAAATCTATTTATTATGTCGGATATATTTATACAGTTAAAGAAAAGATCAAGTTCGATTTCCTTGGAAATTCCTGTTTTTCATTTTTGTAACTTTATTTTGATAGAATTTAATTTTTGACTCGGTTCTTAAGTAAAACTGTTTTGTACCCTTAATGTCAGAAGAGAATAAATAGAATGAATATCAAAACAAAATAGAATTTCAAAAAATGACAAGTATGAATTAATGTGTTTGTTATACAATATATTAAATTTTTTTTTTAATGTACGAAAGTAACGTACTTTGTTTTGTATTTCCTGTAATCTGTTCACCATGATATCTATTAAAGGTTTAACAAATATTATATTCTGATGAAAATTTTTGCAGAAAACGGCACGCATTTGATGTTTCTCTTCAATGGAGATAGACAGAAAAATGTTTGCTATTAGCGAAACGAGGCCTGTCGAACTAAACACATTTTTCAGTCCACGCTGGTTTAATAACAAGATAAACTGAATCACT
This sequence comes from Philaenus spumarius, assembly GCA_018207615.1. Taxonomy (NCBI): domain Eukaryota; kingdom Metazoa; phylum Arthropoda; class Insecta; order Hemiptera; family Aphrophoridae; genus Philaenus; species Philaenus spumarius. Next base: position 273,911 of record JAGFPH010000207.1, read on the forward strand.
TTGACTCTCGGATGAGAAAGTTTTATGACTGCCAAACTACATATCGACCGCTTTAAAATAGCTGATATAATCGACGGCGACATATAAATAGACAGAGTGACGTCTCGCCAATGGGGGTTGTTTTCGTATCTAGATGTGTGTAACCCTAACACAAATTTAAAGTCATCCTACACCTGCATGAAAGACTTACTTACAAATGGTTGAGTTAATTTTTGGACGTCTTAAAAAATTACTTAAGACATTTTAAAGTTTTTATAAATATTCTATGACCATTATTTTTATAATCCAGTTTGTTATAAATTTAATATTATAGAAGCAATATTGAATAGTGCCATCTTTGGAAACCTATAATTTCTGAATTTATTATTTAGTCATCGCTATACGAGTTCTTTCTGAAAAGTTCAGTAAATGGTCTAATATATCGGTATTCAATGTTTGAAACAGCGCGCGTGAATGCGTACGCAGGCATGAACATGTGTATAGCTTCCATCTGTTTTGAATTGCGCGAGGCTTCTATTGCAGTACTTTTACAGTCATTGAAACAGAGTGTTCCGAGTAGTGCGTCGAAAAGCCATGGAGCAACGTCACAACATAAGTTCTGCTTTAAGTTGGGTAAAACGACGACAGAAACTCACGATGTGTTGGTGCAAGTGTACGGGCAGAATGTTGTGAGTAGGAAATGTGCGTACGATTGGTTTGCACGCTTTCGTGCTTGCAAAGAATTGGTGGAACACGAACCGCGTTCGGAACAAGCATCCACAAGTAGGAGCAACCATTGAACCTGTGCGAGCGATGCTAACAAAAGATCGGTGATTGACTCTGCTGTTAAGAAGTTTGTACTAGCAAAGACACAGTGAGGGCCGCCGTCCATGAAGAATTGGGCAAATGCAAGATTTGTTCACAATTAGTGCCGCACATCTTAGCAGATGATCAACAAGCAAGACGTTTCGAGGCCAGTGGCGATTTTATAGATTTGTGTGACCGGGATCCGACTTTTTTGGGTACCATTGTCACAGGAGACGAGACTTGGTGTTACCAGTACGACCCCGAAACGAAAAGACAATTAATGGAATGGCGGTCACCTTTTTCTCCGTGACAAAAATACAAGGTGGAGACTATTTTGATCACATTTTTTGACAAAGAAGTTGACATCTATAAGAAATTCGTTCCTGCTGGCCAAAAGGTGAATGCCGCACTCTACTTGGAGGTTTTCAAAATATTGTTGCAGCGCATCCGGCGTGTTAGGCCACAAATGTTCCAGACCGGAAATTGGATGTCACTGCACGACAATGCACCATCTTATACCAGCATCATTGTACGCCAATTTTTGACCCAGCGTGACGTGACCGTTTTGCAACACATACCGTACTCTCCAGGTCTGGCGTCTACTGATTTTTTTTGTTCCCACGTCTTAAGCAAGCTTTAAAGGGAACACGGTTTGTGGACGTCGAAAAGATTCAGAACCAAGTGACGGCAATTTTTGAAACTATTCTACATAAATACTTCTCCAACAGTTTTGCGGCGCTAAGACGAACGGTGTCAGAAGTGCGTTTGTCTGGTAGAAGGCCAATATTTTGAAGAGTATTTTGAAGGCTATAAAGGTATTTCTAATGTACATTCTTTTTTTATCACACTATTCACCGAATTTTTTAGACGGACCTCGTATATTATTTTGCAGATAATTGGATGGACTTTGCTCGCTTCATTTTGGTAATATCTCTTTTAACAGACAGAGTAAATAGCGAAATATTCTTCTGGAATAGGTAATCAGAATTTAATTGTAATTTAGATCAAGATGGTAAGTTGCTCCTTACAGATAAATCCAAATTTTTTCTGTTTTTTTTTCCTAGTACTGTATAAAAGAATATTACATGAGATATATGTGAACGTAATAAGCGGAATAGTTACAAAGTTGTACAAACCCTCAGTCTTCCACGTAAGTACTCTTCAACTGTTGTCGGGGATTTACTTTTAAACAAGGATTTCCTTTAGAGGATCTTTATGTTTGGTAAAAGTCTGTTTCTATTCTTTCCTCGTGGTCTACATAAAACCTGCGTAATCCTTTCTTTAAAGAACAACAGTTTAATACAAGCATAGAGAAATGTTCAATGAAATTGATTTCTTTTACACAACTTCAGTTATATTGAAACTCGTAAACATAATTTGAAGTAAATAAAAAAAATATGTAAATCATTTCCCAGTTTAAAGTTATCGTTCCTAAACCTCTGGGCATACTAAAGCATTTTGTGTGCCTTTTAACTCAACAAAACTGGAAAACAAAATATTCAAGTTTTTTTAAAAGTAAAAACATCTATCTATAGGCGCACCGCGTCCAAAAAAATGTTCGTTCGGTGAATGAAATTTTACCGTCACACATTTTTCCGTCTCGCTTTATTCCGTCACGCTCTACTGTATATAGTACACATGTGTAAATAGCAGAGTATATAGTTTACTTAGTAATACATCTGAAATGAACATTGTGCTTCCTCATTTTGTAAGTTGTGTTAAAATAGTTTACTTGGTAATACCTCTGAAATGGGTATTGTGCTTCCCCATTTTGTAAGTTGTGTTTAAATAGTTTACTTGGTAATACCTCTGAAATGGACATTGTGCTTCCTCATTTTGTAAGGAGTGTTTAAATAGTTTACTTGGTAATACCTCTGAAATGGACGCTTCCTCATTTTGTAAGTTGTGTCATTTTTATCTTGTCACATTTAAAATTGAAATCTAAAAAATGTAAATAAAATAAACAAGATTTTTTACATTCATGGCAGTTTTCGCTTCTGTCGGCAGTCCCACGACTGCTTTAATTTTTTAAAGATAATATTCTGTTGTATTTTACTAACAAAGAATAAATGGAAATTTAAATTTGCAAGCAATAAGATAAATTTAATGCTATCGTATCAACAGAAGTCGCAAAAGTAGTGTAAACAACACTTTAAAATAACTCTCACTTTGAAATCAATATTTCTTTGAATTGACACCATTGAGTTCCACCTCTACGTTTTAATTTAACATATATTTTGAGACCAATGATGTGCAGTACCTGAAACAATTAATTGACATCCTGTGTGATTATTAGATCGTATTTCCTGAAGGTAAATATGTGTGTGACGTTATAAATTAACTTCAGCCTGTGTAGGACTGTAATCTGTGATAATGTATATAATTTCTATATGTTACATATATGTTAGTTTTCATTGATGGAGGGGATAAAATATATACTTGTTTCACAATTTCTTTCTTATTTTATTCACGGTCTCGATAAGATTGCTTTAATTTAACTTTATATAGTAATTGAAACAAAGTGAATGATTCTTTTACCAAAAATATTTAGAGACTCGTATAATTCAATTAACCCATATATACCCAAGGGGTCGTTTTTGACCCAAGAAACTTAATTTTTTTTCCCTCAAGAATAAGGCATATTTTTTTATATTGGTAGTTTAATATAGTTTGTTACAGGTGTGAGCAATTAAAAAATAATGTTGGTTTCCAGTAAGTGCTGCTCTTTGCACAGTTATATTTGAATCATTAACTCATGTCAGCAACTGGATCACAGCTGTTGTGTACTACTCTAATATAACATGTAAGTATTCATTTTGTAAACACTTTTAGTAAGTTTAGTTGTACTTCTTTTCTTACTAACATACTATTCTTGTAATATGTATAATGGTTGCATGCATAATCAATACTAGAGGTTTGTAAATTGCCTGTAAAATACTAATGGGTCATTATTGACCCCTTGGGCAAATACTGGATCTTTTAGGTTACACTTCCAACTTTTAGCTTTGAATGTTTGCAGTTATTATAATGCTTCATTTTGATTTGCAACAGAAACAAATGATGTTTTTCCATCTATAAATGATTTAAACAATAAATAAAAGTTGACTTTTTATGAAATGTTCAATAATAGGCGTACTAATATTTTTAGTGACATAGGCTATTCCAGTATTGCACAGGCTGTTGAATATACAGACAACATGTGATTTGTTTGACATACTTTGAAGTTTTAACACAGATTTCTTGGTTAAATCTTTTTAACTTTTGGTTACAAATAGTAAATTTCGCTAAATTATAATATATAGCCTATATAGGCCTACTCTTATTATATTTTTCTAAAAGTTTTTTTTTGTGTGTTACAGGGATAACCTGAATACGTTTCAGATATTGGAAGAGCTTGACAGGTTCGCAAATGAAGATGTCGTAGGACAGATCGATGTAGTATTACTAGGCCAGCGACCATTCGATGATGGTGAACGAACTGACTGCGATTCAGGCAAAGAAAATTGTAACGACAAAATTGAAATGAAAAAAATAAATAATAACGTAACTGGAACAGTCAGAGATAACCGTACCAAACAGTGTCCCTTGAAAGCAGTTAAATCTATGCAAAAGGAAAAAAGAGGCACGTATGATGTAAAAATTGCAAAAAACCAAGGAATAACGGCCATAAGATGGAGGGATAATAATGTTGTAACAATTCTATCCAGCGAACATGGAGTAGAACCAATGAGGAGTGCAAAACGTTATTCGGCAGAAGAAAAGAAAAAGATTTTGATTCCACAACCTAATGCAATCCACCAATATAATCAGTTCATGGGTGGAGTCGATCAACTAGATGGTAATATACCGAATTTCAATTAGAGGAAAGAAATGGTATATTCCTATTATATTATGGTTGATTGATGTCTCCATAAATAATGCCTAACAACTCTCAAGACCATACAATAAGTCGTTAGATATGCTTGGTTTTCGTCGCAATCTAGCAAGAACAATACTTACAGTATATGGTACTCCTCGAATTTTATCAGGGCCATCGAAGTCACAGGATAGAAAAACAGCAAATGCAGTGAAGCAAAGCAGTGGTCACTACAGCCGAGGCGAAGATGTGCTCATTGTACAAACAAAACCACAAAACTTTGCCAGAGATGTAAAGTACCACTTCACGATAAATGTTTTATTGAGTACCATAAATAGTTCTAGCTGATGTAAATATTGTAAAAATATTTTTTTTCCAATAAATATTACATTTTTTGATGAAATATGCTCACGTTATTTCAGTTTTACCTATTATTATTAACAATATCATATCACTAAGTATTAGTATGAATTGCAGCATATTTGCCCAAGGGGTCGTTTTTGACCCATGGCCCCAGGGGCCTATCGGTTTAAGAAATAAATAAATTTGCGCTATATTCATTCTATTAGTAGTATTTGTGTACAAAAAATCAGATAAAATATCAAAATTTAAAAAAAAAAAGTTATGGGCATATATGGGTTAATATTTTTGCGGTATCCAAGTATAGTCAATAATTAAAATTACAGTACCTTATTTGGTCCGTTGTGTGACTTCTTGTCGGATTATTAAGACAACATATTTCGGAGTTGTAAATAGTTTTCAGTATCATTCCGAATAAATCGTGGAACGCAAAATCAAAAGTATCTTATTTTAAATGCGAGATCCTTAATAAATGTTCTGTAAATGCCAAAACTTTAATTAATTGCTGTCCATATCTGATGAATTGTCTCTGGTGTTGAGAAGCAGTAATCCCATCTCGAAAACGGTTTAAGTAAATCATTTTTTTTCATAAACCACAATGATTTATCAAATCAGGACTTTAAATTAGGCAGAGGGATGACTTGCTTTATGAATTCATCTATGAAACGCCAGGAGAGTGCAGTGTACAAGACTATATTCTGAAGGCGTTCCTTTCCGTTTGAAAATGACAGCTTCTCTTCAGTTTAAGGAAGCACAACTTTTCTAATATGTCTAAACGTTAGCTGGGTCTACAAAGATTAACGACTCTTACGAGTGTACCACCTAAATATATTTGTTGTCCAGGTGTATTGGTTCCTAAATACATGCCATAAATTCCGTTGAGTGGTTATTACTGATATAAAATCCACAAATCACACTGTCGTTTCTACTAAGCCAACTACTGGATTTTTCCGAAACTCAATATCATGGCAACTCGTAGACAAAGCATGCGTAAGAGTGTATTTCTCTTTCCCAATTAGTTTATACTTTTATGAAATTGAAACAATGTATTTTGACAATCTTAATTCTGTTTACCTACATTCCACTTACTATGTTTTTTCTTTGCAGGTAAGTTCCTGTTTTTATCACTCTGTGCTGAAAGTATCAAGTAAGTCTAGGTTAGTTTGTGTTGCAACCATTTTTAAGTTTCTTGATGTTATGATGTTTTACAGTATTTTATAAAACAGTCGTGGCTATTCATTTTGCTTTCTGGGTACTCTTTTTATGTATTAAAATATATTGTAGTAATTATTATTCAGTTTCTAAAATTATACAAAATAAGGGTTATCTATGTAAAACATTACTTCGCTGTATTAGAAAGATCTCTTTCACAACACAGAGATGTTTTTTATTCATGTTTGCATTGAACGTATCATTTTATTTTATTTGGTGATTTTCCATTGAGCAGTCTTAAGTTTTACCATGAGTTTTACATTTATAAATCTGAGAAAATTCTCAAAATTCACCAACTCCATACAAATATTGGTTACCGTTCTCAGATATCGGTTACTGTAGACAACCGATTTAAATTTTCTGTTTGGACTTTTTTACACCCAGTTAGTATAGTTAACCTGTCCCAACACATTTATCTAACCCATTTTATTTCTCCTTTATTTGTACCCACTTAAACAATCGCCATTATATTAGAGCAAATACATCTTTGCTATTTGAATTTTAATTGGAATTCAGTGGATGCAATATACAAAGTCAGATTATTCATATAGTAGTTAGTTGCATTCAATACCACGCTAAAATGGAATGATCAAATATTGAAGGTAAACCTGTTATATTAAATGCTTTGGACATTCATACTCTTTGATTCTACTATTACTTTGAATTTTAGTTGGCAGATTTTAAAAATTAAACCAATTAAACTGTTTTTTGTTTGTAAATCCGAGGTTCTGAATAATTTTATAAACTTTAAAGTCCATTTTAACCTGCCTAAGCCTAAGATACTTTGGTTTTAAGGTGACACCATTTCACAGAAATGGCAATAATTATATTTAGAAGTGTGGTTTCAAAGTGCAGTCATGTCTATAGTTTCGTAGCGTTTTAAGGTTGACCCTTTTATGATGAAATTGTGAAGGAAAAGCTTTAAGCACCCCAAATTACAGGATTGAACATACAACAATAAGTTTTCCCCTATACAAACAGCGTGTAATATTTTCGTACGCTGTCAAGTTTGGTGCGTATTAGATCTTGTAAATGTCACCACACATGTAGAAAACATTTTGATTTATGACTCGGTCCTTTCCATCGCTTTTGAAAAATCATATTGCAAACCTCGTTGTGAGGAGCAATTTGATTGGTCAGTAGTTTACTATCCGACTCCACAGCCATTCTTCAGAATTATCTGAACGTTATTTGATTTAGACAGTTAGTTTAATAATCATGTTTGTTTATACAATTGCACGAAATACATTATACAAAATAGTTTCAACAAAGAATACAAAGAATATTGTACAGTTTAATCAGTAATCATAAACTGTGCATTGTAAAAAAAAACTAGTTACTTGAAATAATTATATAAAATAACTTTAAAGTAATATTGTAAACTTAACGAAATTAAACAGTTAAAGTAATTATGTGCTAGATAAACAATAAATTGGATGTAGATTTTTACTTCGGATTGCATTAAAATGCCGAAAAATTTTAGGATCTTGTGAAAATTCTAAAAACTTTACCCCCACTTTTATGACTTTTCTCGACGTTTTCGAGGTCTCTGAACACGATAAAGCAATAACGAAATGTGTGTTCGTGTGTCTGTATGTGTGTTTGCCTGTCTATGAACACCATATATGCACTCACAGACGTCGCATTTTGGTGGTACTAAAATCTTTGTAATTTTATTGCGGAGAGTTGAAAAGCTTTTGAGCTGTCTACAGTGACAGCAACGTGACGTGCGTGACAAAAACGTCACACTTTTGAGTATTTAAAAATAACAAACCGAAATCTCGAAAAAGGGTTTTATCTTTTCATCTGGTTTTGAATTACTTTAATGTTTTAAATTTGAAAATGTGGATATGTATGTTGTATGTACATAAAAACGTATTTTATGTAAGATTAAGTAGTTTATAATTAGTAATGTGTTTCTTCTTTGCTGTCCCGTTCACTTAACTTTTAATTTTAATTTAAATTGACAATATTTTAATACATATACATAAATGATGTGCGAATAAAATAAATACTACACGATATAAATATTTTAACGAGTATTCTGCTTTTAATTGGTATCAGGAGAAAATAGTTTGCCTTCCCACCAATCTAAAACACAAAACATTGCAATAGACTCGATCGTGATTAGTTGAAATAATGAGAAATTAACCACATTGTACTTCATGAAGTAAATTAAATATCAATGTAATCGCTGAAAAACAAAATCAACATTGTTGAGTAGACCTGTTTTTTCAATGTCTTAAAAATTACCGAAAGAATACAAATATATAAACTACAATAGAAGTACGTGTACAGTACTACGCGGATGTACATGTATTGTAAATGTAACAATACCCTGACATTGCACCTGACATCCATCTGAACCCCGATCTGGCTCTTGGTAATATTCACGTTAGTTGAAATAGTTTAAAGTTGAAAATAAATATAATCTTAAAGAGTTTGGGACAGAAACTGTAATTTAATTTATTATAAAATAAGCTGTTTTATTTAAAAAAAAATATTGTTAGGGATAAATAAAATACAGTATTCATCTTATGAAAGCATAGATTAAAACAAAACAAAAATATTACGAACAGTTAATACATATTTTTATAGTAATAAGAATTTAAATGTATTATACTTGTTTATTTGATAAGATTTGTTTCGTTACTCTGGTATTATACGGCCAACGGTCGAACAATAGCTTTTAGTTGGCGTAGAAAGGTGTCAACCACACAACTCTTGATTGAGGCTACTTACAGATTATCCCGACTATTCTTGGATTTTAAAAAAACGATGGGAGAAATACTTTATACATTATGCTGTGTGTTGACGCTTTCCTACGTTAGCTAAAAGCTGAGAATTTGAAATACTTGACCGTATATCTAAAATTTTTTCCATTTATTTTTCAAACATAGTTTGTTCGTGTTGAGGTTTAAATTTAAACATACCAGACGTAGAAACTGTTTGAATTGCCACTTTAGCTTTGGTATTTTCACCAACAAAACGTGCAACATAACAGGTTGCCCGTAAACAAACCGAGTGGTACTGTTGGCACTTCAATTTAAAACAAACAATTTTACTATGATTTAAACAAATTTATCCGCCACCTTGGATCCGCCATCTTGAATGTAACTTTGTTTTTTAATTTTTTTTTATGTGGTACATCATTTCGATGTAGAATTTCAAGAGAAAATCAATGGTGAAATTGCACATCTATATCTTTAACCTATTAAAAATGGCGGCCAAAAAAACAACAAAATCGTGTTTTACGTTTTTGCTGTAGGTAATATATATTTTTTTAATATTATTTATTAATCTTTTTGGATTCAGAATTAAATAAGTTTTCAAACGATAAGCCACATAATGATATTTGGGAGTATTTGGTTGAACCACTCGAAATCAATTTTGAAAAAATCAAAATGGCTGCACCTCAAAAATTTTAAATGCAATTTAGGTTATGTGGCATTTCGTTTTAAAGCTATATTTAAAATAAAACATTTTAAGAAATAAAAAAAATATTAAATATATAATGTGTTCATTTTAAATAGACCTTGCCATTTAAAATTTTTGAGTTACATCCATTTTAGTTTTTTCAAAATTAATTTCGATTGGTTCAACCAAATACTGCCAAATATCGTTGTGTGGCACATCATTTGAAAACCTATTTAATTTTGAATAAAAAATAAAACAATTTATATATATAAAAAACACACAAAAAAAACAATAGTACAGCGAAATCAGAAAACACGATTTTTTTTTGCCGCCATTTTTAATTGGTTAAAGATAAGGATGTGTAAATTTCACAGTTGGTTTTCTCTTGAAATTCTACATTGAAATGATGTATCATATGACCACCTTCCCATTTAATAAAACAAAGTTATATTCAAGAGGGCGGATCCAAGATGGCAGATAAATTTTTAAAATCATAATATATTTTGTTTTTAATTTGAAGGTTCTTGAAAGTACGGAGTTGATAAGTGCAACAATTTTTAAATTATTAAGGGGTGGCTTGACTTTTGTATCACTCTGTACATTGTTTCAATTTTCGGTGGAATAATTTATAATGAGATTTATAGTAAATATATAGTTTATATATAAACATATACATTAAAAAGTAATGCACTAGCATATGTGCATCGTACTGACAGATTAGGTGAGAACGAGATAATACATCCTCAAAACCATAAATATTAGTAATTCTAAACTAAATAGTAGCACGCATCTAGTCTCGGAAATCTATGTTGCAGTCTTACGTAGTCACACAACTCATCATATGATTTCAACCTCGTATGATTTCATCAACGGTTGTATTTGCTTCTCAGTTACATTTTTTCAAGAAATTTAAACTGTAAACTTGATTTATTCTTTGTACATAAATGGATGTTTAATAAACATTAAGCTTGATAAGAAAGGAGGAATTTGTTCTAAAAATATTTGTAGTAAAGCTAATTCTAACAACTCGTGATTGTTGATTAAACACGTTTCAACTAAAGAGTTGTCATCTTTAAGACCTTTAAGCTAAAATTATCAAATTGTTTTATCTTAATAGTTTCCATGCAGATATTTGCACCTTTACTGTTTTAAAAATTTGCATGCCTGTGCAAACATGACTCTACAAGAACGAATCAGTCTTTATTAATGTTTGTCTCTAAGCTCTCGGAATGAATAGTAGCGCTGCTTTAGCCTCGAGAGTTGTATAAATAAAAAAGTATAAATGTGTGCGGTCGAGGGACCCCCGTCAGGAACGAAGTTCATCACGCCTTTTCTTCAATTCTTTTACCAGCCTTAACGGCAACATTAACACACAATTTTATCTTTCAATTTCCGTTTATTATTATATTGTTTTTTATACAAATATTTATTGTTTCCTTACGTTTAATGTTATTATAATAAAGGAGTAGAATTAATTATAACATCAAAGCTGAGATGGTTAACACAGTTAAATGTCCATTCATTGTAAATACATTCAATAAACATAAAATGTTAGTTCATTCGTCTAGACCTAACCTAAAATTATTGTGTGTATGTCTAATTTATTTTACCTGTCTTAACGGCAACATACGTACAATAATTTTAGGTTAGGACTAGACTTAAAATTACTTTCTAGGCCTAACCTAAAATTTCAGAGCTTGACGATAATATCTGAACTACGCCGGACGGAACCGATCGTCTCTTAATTTAAATTGATGAACCAAAACACATGTTTCTTATTCATTGCCATAGCAACCAATTTGGTAATGCTTTTTCGTTACTCGTGCCATAGCAACCAATTTGATAACTCTTTTTCGTTACTCGTTTTTTTTTATTTTTCATTGCCATATCAACCAATTAATAACACTTTTTTTGTTACGCATTACATTTTCTATTTGTTAACTCCTACCGCAACCCGCGTTAAGAAACTTCGTTCCAACCAGAAGATCTTCTATTAATTATTTATTCAAACCATATTGGCTACTAAGAATTTAGTACGAGTATGATCTCTTCTCTCTAAGCACGGGTAAAGGGATTAAACAATGTAATAAGAGAAGTAACTTCCTATACAATGAATAGAATATTTATAATTTTTTATTTATTGATAAATGCTTTTGATGTTTTCTATGAGCCACGATTTTTCCTAGATTTACTGTATTATTAGGAAGGTCCGCTAATTGACCAAATGTTTTTAGACGTTTACTTTAAGCGTGTTTAATAAAATCAAAATGAAACTCAACATTTTGTTTTTAACATAAAACTAATAGTTGGATGGATACTTACTACTAATCAGTACTTGCATGAGTAATATATAAACTTTAGATGTATACAAAAGCAGACTTCCAGTCCAAAATCAGATCGTCCATGTTACGTTAAAATGAGGGAGAGTTGGACACTAGTTTCACGAAGAAATAAAATCAATTTCGTATGAAACTTGAAGTGGTGTACATTTGGAAATAAACACATTCTGTCTTCAAATATCTCCCAAAAAACCTGGAAGCCGTTCCTATTTATTTACTCGAGGAAAGCTAGTGAAAAAAAAAACACATTGTTTGAACAAGAACCTCTAGGGCATTGCATATAGTTTTATATACATGCTACACAAGACCTAATTAATATATAAAGAATAAACACAAGTACATAGATCTATATTTTAACCAGAAAGAAATATAAAATACGATGAATAAATTATGATTAATAAAATATACTTCCAGCAGAGGTCTGTTCCGCCGTAGCTTATGGGTAACGAATACGCATATCAAGCACAGTTCTAGTTCATGAAATATAAACCTCGATGCATATATGTTTATATTTAATATGAATGGTTTATATTTAATACTTAACATTTCGGAACGAAGCAAATTGTTTTGTTAAAAATTGTGTAAAGCTGAAAAGGTGTTTTTCGAATCACTGCGAAACTAAATTATCATTCTTATGTCTTTAATTTTTAAAGAATCGATTCTGCTGATATCAAAACAACAATTTAAAATGTGTACAGTTCGTTTTAAAGCTTTATTAAATGAAAAGCTCTTTATTTAGACAATTTAAATAGTGTCTACAAACTTTGAAATTGTACAAGCATAGTTTTTTTACAACCCTAAGTTTCAAACTTTGTTATATTAAGTTGGCGGATTTAAATTGTATCTTATAAAATTAATAACAATTATTATTAGCTGATCCGTACGAATATTTCGCTAGTTAGGAGTACTTACCTTTTTTAATACGTTGATTTAGTTCAGTTAATTACGTTTATTTATTTACATTGGTTTATAAATAACAGTTTGCAACACTTGCATATTTATGGAATGTAAACAATCAATTATCATACTAACAGCTGTCATGTTAGTAAAACAGATCGTTTATAGATTTTGCCTTTCACTAGACACCATTTAAAGTATAATATACAAGTTTTTTTAATCAATTTTTGTAACGAAAACATGAATTTTAAGCTGTTTTTAACCGACTTCAAAAAAAGGAGGAGGTTCTCAATTCGACCTGTTAATATGCTTTTTTTTATGTTTGTCCAGCGATTACTCCGAAACTAATGGACCGATTTCGATAAAAAAAATTTTAATGAAAGAGGATCATCCCCCGGTGGTCCCACTCCAGTTTTTTAAAAATCGGCCCAGAACTTAGCTAGCATTTGTCAATAAAGTACGTCATTTTGGCGAAAAATTTGAATTTTCCATTAGAATCTATATATAAAGCTGAAATACCACTGACTGACTCACTCATCACAGTATCTCGAAAACCATACCTCCTAGGAATGTGAAATTCGGTACACATATTGCTCATAGACTCTAGAGGCGCCCTAAGAAAGGATTTTAAAATATTTCGCGGTTAAGGGTTGAAACTACCCCTAAAACCATAAATATTGTTTGTTTTATATCTCAAAAACCATACGGCCTAGGAACGTGGAATTTGGTACACAAATTGTATTACTCATAGGTGCTAGAGGAGCAGTAAGACAGGATTTTAAAATATTTCGCGTTTAAGGGTTGAAACAACCCCTGAAACCATCAATATTGTTTGTTTTATATCTCAAAAACCATATGGCCTAGGAACGTCGAATTTACTACACATATTGCTCATAGGCCTTAGATTTGAACTTTAAAAGAATTTTGAAATATTTTGTGGTTAAGGGTTGAAACAACCCCTGAAACCATCAGTATTGTTTGTTTTATATCTCAAAAACCATACGGCCTAGGAACGTGGA
>JAGFPH010000207.1:287806-336346 GCA_018207615.1 Philaenus spumarius
TTGAAATATTTTGTGGTTAAGGGTTGAAACAACCCCTGAAACCATCAGTATTGTTTGTTTTATATCTCAAAACCCATACGGCCTAGGAACGTGGAATTTGGTACACAAATTTTATTACTCATAGGTGCTAGAGGCGCAGTAAGACAGTATTTTAAAATATTTCGCGCTTAAGGGTTGAAACAACCCCTAAAACCATAAATATTGTTTTTTTATATATCAAAAACCATATGGCCTAGGAATGTGGAATTTAGTACACATATTGCTCACAGGCCTTATATTTGCACTAAGAAAGAATTTTTAAATATTTTGTGGTTAAGGGTTGAAACAACCCCTGAAACCATCAATATTGTTTGTTTTATATCTCAAAAACCATATGGTCTAGGAACATCGAATTTTGGACACAAAGCCTATTGCTCATAGGCCTTAGATTTGAAATTAGAAAGAATTTTGAAATATTTCGCGTTTAAGGGTTGAAACCATCAATATTGTTTGTTTTATATCTCAAAAACCATATGGCCTAGGAACATCGAATTTGGTACACTTAGCCTATTGCTCATAGGCCTTAGATTTGAAATTAGAAAGAATTTTTAAATATTTAAGGAATAGATGCTTATATTTTTGTCATACCAAATTTTGTATTGCTGTTGTACCCATCTTCGGTCAGGTAAATAAGAGAAACTTGTTTTTCTGTCATACCCATCCTTCATGTAAATAAGTAAAAAAAATTTATAAATGTCGTAAAAGACTTATAGTTCAGGTAAGTAAGTGAAATATTTTTATACCAGTCTTTATAGCTTTTCAGCTGTTTTTTATAACTTTATTATTACAATAATAAAAAAATAATTAAAAAAAACGTATTACTTAAATCGCATTAACAGTAAATACAAATTCATAAACACCTTTTAGGAAATAAAATTTTTTCTTTAATCTGCACATCGCTCTAAAAATAAAAAAATAAAAAAAATTTTTGAAAAAAATAAACCAACTTCAAAAAACAAAAACAACAAAATGCTGAAACTAAAAAGTAAAAAATAATTAGTAGGTATATTAAGCAAACGTAATTTGTTCAAAGCCGATACAAACAAATTTATGAAGTCGGTGCCAAATTTACTTAGAGTTTAACACTATTTTAGTTCTTATGAATCTACTACTTCTCAAATTTCATATCCAACTCTTCAATCGTTAAAAGATACAATGATCGATCAGAAATACGTTTCGTTCTCTTTTTTACCATTTTCCAACAGCTTATCACAAATTCACAAAACAATCACAACCAAATTTATTGAAATTTGGACAGGATATCTGTCGAGTCAGGTATTAATAAAATATTTCTTAAAGCCAATTTATTCAAATTTGTATGATTTAGCAAATATTTTTGTTGAAAATTTGAGTCAACTAGGTATAAATACATTACATAAATGCTCACAACGTCGTAAATTCATTTAGGCCTATATTTACACGAATAAAATGAGTTCAGAGTTGTGTCACGCATTTAATCAACTAATATAAAAGTGAGTTTACATCCGTACATGAATGTATGCGTACGCGAGTAACATATAACAGCTAATTTCACTCATAAACGGTAATACTTAAACAAACCCAGCATAGATTATACTTTGGGGTTATGTTTACAACTCCAATCATTATAATTTCTTGTAAAGTTGATTTATTTCAATAAATTAATAATAAATTTGGCGCCGACTTCATAAATTTGTTTGTATCGGCTTTGAATAAATTACGTTTGCTTAATATACCTACTAATTATTTTTTACTTTTTAGTTTCAGCATTTTGTTGTTTTTGTTTTTTGAAGTTGGTTTATTTTTTTCAAAAATTTATTATTCTATTTTTTGTTATTAGCTGGGAGCATTAGCTTTAAAATGATGCTTGAATAATTAATTTTGGTGAATAATTAAGGAAGATATAGTGACAAAAACACCTTTGAGAAATAATATATAAGGATTGTACTCGTCTGTTCAGCAAAGAATCTCTATTTTAAAAGCTGAATGTTTCAGTTTCTCTTTGTTGAGTATTTCGTACCGAAAGTACAAACAGTAAGTTTTGATTGTTGGCTGTAAATTTTGGCAAGCTGATGTCCATACAAGATAAACTCAGGTTGGAATGACATTTATCTGCTTGAACTCACTTTTTTGCATCGCTCCCCTTGAGTGATTTTAATGTGCAGAAGAGTGTACGCCTGGAAATTAAGAGCCGCGAATGCAGTAAAACAAGAAATTTGAGTAATTCAACTTCATATTTTATGGAACATTGTTGAATTCATGATATTGAAAACAACTAAGCGTTTCAGAATAGGTTCCTCGTTTATACTTTAGTGACTACAGAAAGAGTGTAGTAACACATCGCACAAATGCTTTACACGAGCAACATAAATGTCTTTCACTTTGGACTAAGCCCTTCGTTGTTAAAGCAGTATTATTTTGTTAAAGCTGGACAAACACTTTGAATCGGGAATTGAGGACGGTTCTTTTGATACTGATCGATATTTTGCGACCTAAATCTAAACATTTCGCTAGTTTTGTAATAAATTCAGTACGTTTTCACTAAGATTGCATTAATACCGTTTTTGTTCTCGCGAATTTCAAGCATTTTAAACTATGAATAAACTAATGCACTCTAGTTTCATTTTTTTATTTACTCCGATCCAAAATGATTTTGTTTATATGTACGTGTTTGTATGTAATGTAAGTACTGTGTACATAATAATAAAAAAATATATAGTTGCCAACCTGACGAATAGCTTTAGCCATTTTCTACGTTGTTTGTTTATGTTTTACAGTTCTATAATATTATGTTTGGTTTCTAAATACATCTATTTAATCTAGGTCCAATTAATAAAGAGAGTGAAAATTTAATTTGCTGAATTGGGAGCAGCTGATTTTTTTCTGGTACAATAATTATGGTAACCCATATTAATAATCTTGAATCAAAACAATTGGTCGTAATTGCCTCCCTAGTTTTTTGCAAACATGATTTGCTGTGTTGAATTTTATTTTCTACGAATTTGTAACAATTTGAATAGTACCTCACTTCTTAGTAGAATTTCATACTCAGTCAGGGTAGTCACCATTCTGACAGTTCGTGACGGACGTTTTAATTTGTTTAACTTGTAACCGTGATTGTGTTTAATGTAGAACGTCTCTATAAGTCACTTTCAAATAACCCTGATTCCCTTACAACTAATGTATATACATATAATTACTTGGTGTTAGTGAATGTGAACTTCGGTAACCAAGTTACCCATCAGAGACTTCTAACCTCGGTCAGAATCCTAAAACTGTTTTTTTTTTTATAACTCATCTAATGCACAGCTATTTTGAAACTAGTAGTTAAATAAATCGGATGACTATTTTCCTCAAATTGGGTTTATGTAACACTAAATATCAAATTTCAAATATATATCACTGACTGTTACAATTTTCGATTTTATTGCTAGAAACACAATTGTCGCTAGACGGAATCCAAGTTTGAGAGCATTTGCTCTAAAGAATGGTTTTACTTATTTTGACTCGAGGAAACATATCCTGAAATTTTTGAAACAACCTTTATAAGAGATGTGCCTTAAGAAGTGAAATTACTACAAAGTGATATCCCTAAATCTTATTCTTCCGCGTAAACTATTGTAAGGGATTTACTG
The DNA here is from genome assembly GCA_018207615.1 of Philaenus spumarius. Classification (NCBI taxonomy): domain Eukaryota; kingdom Metazoa; phylum Arthropoda; class Insecta; order Hemiptera; family Aphrophoridae; genus Philaenus; species Philaenus spumarius. Next base: position 291,460 of record JAGFPH010000207.1, read on the forward strand.
CTAAACAGGGATTTTCTTTAATGGATATTTTTATTTTGTGAAATTCTTTATACAATCTCCGATCTACTTTCTTTACTTTAAAACAAGAATATCCAGACATGCAACAAATAGAAATTCTTTTAGACAATTTAATATTTTTCCTTATAATTTTCAATTAATTATAAATCAATTAGTACACACACAACTAATAATGTACTTATCAATTTTTCCACTTTAAATCTGTTGATAATTCTTCTGTACGTATGTACGTCACTGAACTTCTCCTAAACGGCTATACCAATTTTTAAGAAATTTTTCGTGTGTGTTTGATTAGGTCCCTGGATGGTTTAGATTCATAATTTGAAGGGGTTGAAATGGGGTTGCTACCCCTGTAGAATAAATATAAATTAAACTAACTTCCTACAAGCTATACAGTTAAATTTATGTAATATTATTTTTAAGATTTTCAATTTGATTGCTTAAGTCAAAGGGATGAAATGGAATAACTACCCTTAAAATTAAATAATAACCACTTGTTCTATATTCTCAAAAACTACTAAACTAATTTGACTAAAATTTCACAATTTATTCATATTAGTACCAGGATTTTTTTAGGGAATATCGTCACTACAAACAAAAAGATTTAAATTTGGTAGCTGCCCCAATTAAAATAAATTGCACCAGATTCCTACAAAACATAAATGTAAAATTATTTAATATTATTCTTAATTGATATAAAAAAACATTTGCAATTCGATTACTTAAGTCAAAGGATGAAATTTGATAACCACCCTTAAAATTAAATCAAGCAATAGCGAAGCATTGCCAGGTCCACTAGTTTATTATAATTATATACAGTTAAATTCGTTTAAAGTTCGACTACGAAGTTTCTTATTGCTTGTTACATTTATCCAAGACTTTTAGAGATCGTTTGATCTGCTTTTATTACAGTAACAGACGGACTACTTTAAACTAAATTGTGTTATGCTAAAAGTGTTCTTTTTCTGTAATATACATGATTAATGCAATTTTATACACTTCAGTAAACACGCTCATATCATCCAAATACATATTATATAAAAGTAGTCTATGTATTACAAATTTATTTGAAATCCTTTTGGTTTTTTTTACAATTTTATTAATTTTTTTTATTGAAAGAAAATAAGTAAACTTTAAACAAACAAATTATTCAGTGATAATGATCCAAAATTTTTAAGCTTTTAATAAAATGGAATTATATTTATATTAACAAACCAAAAATATCACTAATATTTTGTCGTATTCTATCTCTTTGATGGATCGATTAAGAAATAAGGGCTTGGAAATATCTTGTCAAAGATAATTAAGTGACGCGATAGCTAATATTTGGATAGTACTTTAGGTGGTTTTGTTCGAGATTCGATATAGTGTTATTAAAGAAGTTATAACAAAATAAAAACCATGTTTAATCTCTTTAAATAAAGTGTTTGAACATTGTTACACAACTTCCTGTAGTATTAATTAAACAACACTTTAACAAACAGACTAAATCCCATATTTCCGTATAAAGTAATATGTTTCTTTCAAGTACATAAATATTGAACACGACTTGTGAGAAGATGTACTTGATATAATAAAACACAGAATCTCACAACTAAAACCTATATTATTCAAACACGTTTCATCGACAATGCCTTCGTCTTCAGTGGTGCACGAGCTTCAATAATGTAACGTATTACTTGTGAGATTTTGTGTTTTTTTTTCTATCAAGTGTATTTTTCAAGAATTGAATACTCATTTTCTTTAAGTAAATAGTAGTTTATTTTAAAGAACCCGGTCCTAATGTCACGTGTTTAACCTTCATACGCTTTAATGATCTGTTGAATAACACAACTTCATCAATATCGCGGCTTCCTTGTTTCAGGCATTTGAATGTACGCTATTGTTGTAGATATTCATATATTTTTACTTAATTACTTTAGTTTTTACCGTGCATGTTTAGTGAAATTTTCAAAAATTGAAAAGTCAATGGAAGTGGGAGCTTTGAAAACCCCACTATCCCTTACGAAAATAGTTCTTTTCTTCCTGTACTATTATTACAAAGGCATAAATAACAAGAAGAGAACGTGTACATTTAAATAAAGTTGTGAAATGAATGTTAATACAACCAGTTTATTTTGAAAATAAATCTAGAAAAACAAGCTTAAATACACGTGGATTAAATATTAAACATTGATTAAATACACGTGGATGCATTCTCTCACGTACGTAGTCAAGCTTGAAAATCCAAATAAAGTGATTTTCAAGCTTGACTACGTACATGAGAGGATGAATCCACGTGTCAATTGATAAGCCGTTTAACCACGGTACATATTGTGTAAGTAATGTGAACTATTTAACTGACGTGACTGTTGTATTGTGATATATGTGTGTTATTGTGTGTGATTTGAGAATGACTCTGTGAAGGTGAAACCGCGGTCGTCAACTTACGGAACGCCAGAGAACACAAAAGCAAGGTTAAATAAATGTAACTATACATTAATTTATTATTATGATCAAGAAGGAGGACTTACAATGAAACCGTTTCACGTTTACAGAAATCTTGAATATCACGTCTACAAATATTAGGAATAATTAGGAAATGGTTAATTTAATTGCAGGTCAAGTATGATGTAGTAGTTGATTAAGCAATGTTTGATGTAAGATTGTTAGACCAAAAGGCAGAACACGGAAATACGAAGTTATGGTTACGACATAATACAGGAACTGTAGAAAGCCTGACACTGACAGAATACTCAACACGCAGCAGGCGGAAGTTTAGTATATAAACTTTATCCTGACCTAGAACAATTATTGGGGCCAGTGAGTGGAGAGATGAAGGAGGCCAGTGTGTGTGGTCGAGCAGTGACGGTTGGTCGAGGAGGCCAGCAAGTTGACGGACGGAAGACTTTGGGCGAAGTCTACAGGACAGTGCCAACAGAGAGACTGAGTGACTGAGGGGTCTCAACGGATCTCTGCGTACCGACTTTGGAAACTTTGGAAAACGATACGTTATTCGAGACACGAATACGTTCGGAAGACTTTGTGCTAATCGGAAAGTCGACAGGGACTTTTGAGAGCTAACAAATAAGGTGAGCAAGCAGATTAATATTCTATACGGTCACACTGAGGTCTTAACAAAGTAGGTCCTAGGTAGGTATATGCGTGGGAACTTAAGAGTTGATATTCAGAGTGGTCTGTCTTTTGGTCAACAACCAGTAAAGGTGTGTCAAAACCTATAAGATAGTTCACATAGTAAATGATTATGAGCGATAAAAGTTGTATTACCACTGAACCACATGGTGTATTGATTATCCATTTGTAGTACAACCCAATAAACTTTTATTTGAACCCTAACACAAACATCTTTAAGTAAATTGCAAAAACTTGGAGATTTTTTGTTAAGAAAAGGTATTTGCAAGTCTAATCGTATTCAAACAAGTTGCAATTCTTCAATACTCAGCATAGCTTGTGAAACACTAAAAGAACCTCAGAATCAATTGGCATACATACTTTTCAAATGTATTCTCATATGTTGTAACATATAAAGCTGCTTAACTGAAAAAATGCATCATTAATGTTAACAATCAACTAACGAAAAATTAAATGGTAATTATTAAAAACAATATACAAAGTTAATAATAAAGTATGCAGATACTGTTTGCATCTTAATAAAGATTATTAAGTTTGTATACTGTTTATATACATATAATACAGAGATTAATAAACATATGATATCCACTATTTAAATGTTAAATTAAAATCCAAATTTTTCCTTTATTTTTGATCGGAAAATTATAAACGATATGTCATTTTAAAGCTATAGTCAATATGCATGCAAATGGCTTTTTAAAAATTAAGAAAAATGTTTTGTTTAATATTTATTAATAATTTAAAACATTGATTTTTAATATTTGTTTATGTTGTCACTATTAATTATAGCGAAAAACTACCAAGCCATTCGCCTGAAGAATTTCGTCCCCAAGATTTTGGTACTTTTTTTAAAACGCTATTTGAATAATTGCGGGTTTTAAATGGATTTAGGATGAGCAATGTCCGCGTAACCTACCGCCGCTGTAGGGAGTCGCAGGTTGCTTTCTGTTTTACTAGAGCCGACCCTTAAGACCAAGGTCTTGTCAATTTCCTAGCTTAACATGGAATCGTCGCTGCTATTCATTGAAAATGGCGCGACGTTTATACGTGTTGGTCGATTTCAATACTTACAACAGTTGTAATTTGATATATTATATACATGAGTGAAAAATTCAACGATATCACAGGAATATTTATTTTATCTTATAGCATATACATCCAGAGTTGCACATTATGTGAGAAGTAGGGGGGCTGAGGTCTCAATCAATTGTCGCAAAGTATCGCATTCTATCGCCGAAGTTTCCTATTTCCATCCTCACCATTAGCGAGACATATTCATCGAAAGAATATTCTAACACTTACATATCCATGTACTGTTTTATTACGATTCCTTTGACACCACCTCTATTATATTTAATGTATTCACCGCACATCTTCAAAAACTCCTTAAAATTTAAAGCCAAATAATACAATTCCTATTTTTTTAATTCAGTAGTTTTCATAAGCATACAAGTAAAAACGCAAGACCTAAATACAAGTTATATAGAACTCCGTATTATAAAAATGATATACACCCTTGTAAATCAAATTTTATGTTGTATTGCTAACAGAGATAGCACGAATCTGGAACACTATGAGTTTAATGTTTGCTCTATGATGTTTATATTCCGTATTTCTGGTGGAAAGTATAGACTAATTAAAATGTGTGATAGTATTTGTATTGCATTTTTAATTTCTTTGCATTTAGAGATTTCATTAAAATCATATGCCTTTATTTATATTAAAAGTAATAGTAAGTAATCTACAATTTACAACAGTTCATTGAAATAATCATTAGGTGTGGAAATTTGAATTTAAAAATGTGTTAGGGGCCTCCCATTATGGGGGCGATAAATGATTTGGTAGATATTGCGGTTGATATTAAAGGAAGGTGATCAAAAAAAGGTTTATACTGAAGCGATTTAAAAAGATAGATATGGAGCTTTCTATCTCCTCTTCCTAAATCTGGAGTATCTTCCTCTGTATGGTATATCGCCTCAGTATGAAGGTTGCCTTACACAAAATCCAAGACGGCTTATTTTAATACGATTGCGTATTTCATTATGGTAGACAGAAAGTGTTGGCACCTGACCCTAAAACGAATTGGAGTGTTTAATATTTTAAGTGTGCCATGTTTCACGCTTGTGATTGGTCTGTTCCGAAACATACTTTTTTGTTACTAAGGGATCGGACTTATGCACAAAACTTGGTACAAATGTCTTTAACAATAACAAATATTACTAATAGTTCTAAAGCCGTGTGTTAGTAAAATTATTTTCTGCAAGGCAAAATATTAATTCAAACAATAAGGCACTTAATGTAGTAAGTTTTTAGAAAGAAAAATTACCAAGGAAACCGCACAGCATCACAGTAAATTATAACGATTATTAACCAAATAAACTACACTAACCAAATACTGTATTTATAATAATAATAATAAATAAAATAATGTTTGACCTTACAAAAATACAAACAGAATCTTTGGTATGGGAATTCGAATTTAAAGGTAATTTTTGGTTTGGTGTAATTAACATTTTTATCGAAGGATGAAACAGCTGAGACGTTTATAGATTTCCTAAAAAGAAAACAGAATGTATACATTCTTTAAATTGCTAACTTTGAACGCATGCATTTGAGTTTAATTTAGTTGTCTCCTGATGATGTAAACCATGAATGACTTACTCAACCTGCATTTTCAACAAACCTGGACTCAAGAAACCGTAGACAAAACATTTGTTATGTTTAAGCACTTACTTTTACTTCAGGGAACCCCGAGGGATTAGTTTTATGCTTTCAGTAATCGAAAAAGAAAGTGTAGTTTGTAACTCACTTTACGATCAAATTGCTTTCCCTTAAACTTATTATAGTGATCGATCCCAATTTGTTTGGTTTGACGAATTATTGATTACATAAACTTTCCAAATATCCTCTTACGATAAGACGATATATTAACATACACACGTTATTTCTAAAAAAAAAAAACAGTTCTTATTTATCTAATATAAATATCATATAAATTTTAATTTTGTATGTGTTCAAAGTACATTGTAGTGTTTTTGTATATATATTTAATTACGTGTAGTGGTTTAAATTAATGTTTAACAACGTTCCGAGTGCACGAACCTTAAACATTTGATAATGACTGAAAAAATAGTTGAAACGTCCGTCATGTTATAAAATTGACGGGAAAAACAAGGATTGTACGACAGCATCTAAGAAAAGGTAATTAAATGATTTTTGTACCGAATTTAAAAAGAACATCATGTTTTAAATGTTGATTGTTTTAGAATTTGTCAAGTGTTTTCATAATTTACACTAAATTATGAATTGTTTAATATATATTGGAAATTACTTCCAATGAGGTGAATTGTATGAACATTAACATAAAACAAATGCATAAGGGGGCCGATAGGTTGTCAATAAAGATAAACATATATTTCGAATTTATATTATATATACAGGCTAATCAACTTTAATGTATCGAATGAGCCTTAATGTAAAATACATAAGAATTTGTTCTCATCAGTCAATCAGTGTTGGCCAGTCTGAATCATTTGATTTATATTGATTACTTCTTGTTAATGGGATTCTTGTTCTCAGTATCAAAACATTAGTTTTGGTCTTGTAGTTAACAAACAGTGCATTTAAAATGCGTAGGCCTACCCTCACATGAGGTTATTGTTGAAAGCTTTACTAGATATGGTTCTTTCCAACAACCACAAGAAATAGGGAGAAATTCTTGTAAAATGTGGTAATAAGCTATATAGTGAAAAGTGTTGTTAAAAAAGAAATTTTGGCAAACTGTTTAAGTAACGGAGAAAATTCATGACCTATGCAATTCTGTTTTTAATCAAAACTAAGATATAACACATTAAATTTGCTCTCACTAGGGCTTCTGGTAAGTACAAAATTAAGTGCAGTAGTTAAATTAATGTTTAGTACGGTACTTCTGTAAATAAAGTTCTTAAAATGAACCCATACCAAATGCACGTTATTCATAAACTAATACCTCTTAATTATGAAATAGAACAGAATAAAAGGTTTGTTGATGGTAATGGGTATCACTTTGAAATTTTTATAAGTTTTTATGATGAATTAAATCAGATTTTTTATGCAAATGTGTTATTTTAGGTTATCACCCCAGACTTCTTTTAAGCCAACACAAAAAGTGTACAACAATGGCTGACAGAATCTAAATCATTAAAATATTTTCAGGAAAAATACCTATTTACACGTACTTATCATTTCTGCCAGTGTTAAATGATGCTTTTTAAATTCGTTTGCATCTGAATCTTAAATAAGGTTTCCGAAAGTACATACCTGGGTAGAACTAAATTAATTGTTTTTAAAAGTTCAGACGCACACAAACTTTAATTTGTGTCCACTTTCTGTACTTCAGATAAGATTCTAACTTTTCAGTCAAAAGTAGCGTCACGTACATTTCTTATAATCGACTCCTATTTAGAAAGCAAATATCATAATTTATTAAATTAAAGAGTCTCATTAAAAACAATAAACTATCGGTAAGTTTACAGTATACAACAATGATTGTAACCTTCATCACTTTTCTAGCTTATTGTTTTGGAGTTACTTTGTACATCTTTTTATAATTTAGTACCATTATAGCTTTATTGATATTTTCCAAAAAACAAAACTAACATAGATAGTTATGATCTACTCACGTGTTTACACAACCAGAATTTTTATTACATTTAAAGTTACTAATTACATTATTAATGTAATGTTAATTTACTAATAACATCATTCAAAATAAAAAGTTGAAAACATTCTTTTTTATCCGGCCATAACTTGTATGGGAGAAAATTGCTCAACGTTAAACAAGTTTATGGTGTAATCACCGCTTAAACCTTACTTTTTCTTCATTTGTTCTCTAATACGTTTGCTGATCTAATATTTTAGTAAAATACCATAGTATTGTTTTACCGTAAAATGGTTTCATTGCGAATATGTTAATAATTTATTTGCTGGCTTCAACCCCATAAAAATTTATAAAGAGAGGTAACATTTAATCGAAGACCTTCCAGGATAAGGTATACACAACTCTATTTAGAAAGTATTCAAACTGTATTTAGTTAATATATAGCTCTCAAATCATAGTAACAATTTACCTGTGATTAAATATGTTTTGTAGAACTATATGGATTTATCTTTAGGGGTACAAACATTGTTATAACTCCCCAACTGCAGTAAAATTTAAAAAAATTGCTTTCAAGTGCAATTATAATTAAAGTTAAATAGTATACTCTTTGATTGACGCAAAACAAACTACCTTGAAAATATAACAACAAATGATAAGCTACTTACTAGGTCATATAAGGATGTAGACAAATATTTGGGAGGTATACAAACCAGCGACCTCTACACTATAGACTTGCAAAGCCCATGCACAGCCCATTAAGGCTCGGCTCTCCACATTCAAAACTACGATATTGGGTACCAATTTCAATGTTAAATAACCAAAACATACCTTCACTATTAAGCATATTTTTGTGCTGTTTTTGTTAAAAAAATAAAGCTGTATTTTTTTTTCTTAAAGTAAAATAGATTGTGGGTGTTGATTGCTAAGGATTTTTGCAATATCTCTTTTTGCAACTGAGAAAAAAATTAATAAAGTTTACTATTTTTTACTATTTATATCATACGTTTATGAAAACAGTAAAACGGTTTCTGAAAATGTATTCGGCAATCAACATCCGCATATGACAGTACTTCAAAATGAAACCAAATTTTTAAATTTATTCCATGAATTAACGGAAAAATGACTTATTCTATAGCATTGCTCTTATGGGAATCAGATTCAATATGGCGGGTAGGGAAGCGCCCCCTTAAGGGAGTTGAAGCCTACCACGCCCACTCATAGGTGAAAACACCGGATCCTCTGTCCGCGACCGGTACACATTTTAATTATCCGCGTTTCATTATAATAATAATTTTAAAAACATTTCTATACAAAACAGCTGTTTATAATAAGAAACAAACTAATACAGCTGCTTTCGTGTATGTAAATAATGATGTTTATAGTATTCGGGAGGTTATAAAAATATGTCTATACAAAACAGCTGTTTATAATAAGAAACAAACTAATCCAGCTGCTTTCGTGGAAGTAAATAATGAGTTTTTTTAATTAACAGATAATACGGTGGATTCGGATTTCCAGCTTTTAGTACAAAATAATGTTTTAAGTTAGGCCTATACTGAACCAACACAATAATGTTTCAACACACACAAACCAATAAAAACTTGCGTAAAGGAATTTAAAATTTAAAAATCTATGTTACATCCTAATTAAAAATAAGTAAGACATATAGTAAACCTATTTATTGATAACATACAGTAATATTGATAGTAAGTAACTTTTTGGTTACGTTTTTGATTAAGTGTAGGCCTACACCTGAGCTTTACTGGTTCTTTTAACCTTTATTATAACTGTTGTTATAAAATATACGAAATAATTTGATTTGAACATTTAACATGATTTACCATCTTAGTTTTGAGGTTATTATTAATCCTACACCTTTATTATAAATAAAACATAACATATGTGTTTAGAAGGTTGGCGTGCGGAGCACGCAGGAGTCTTCCCTAGTATAATTTAAACTAAGACCCTAAGGAGACGACAAATCTTTCTAAACTAAACAAAGTTAGAAACATTAAGAAGTTTTCTTATTTTTTTACACTCTATATCTCAAATCGGGTTTTTAAATACAAACTTGTATAAATATCAATAATCCTTTCTTTTCTGTCACATCCCCCGCCAGAGGAAATAAAGTCCCTTGAGAACGAACAATGAAATCATTTAATCGTAGTAATTGCATTCACTTTGAAGAAGAAGAATGCGATCTTAATCATCGTCTTCGTCGACTATTTATAATATTCAATTATGCATTATCTATAATTCCCTATTAGAACTTTCCTATTTAAGTTCTGTAACGAGATCGTTCACTGGAAAAATGTCCAACAAATAAAGTAGTTCTAACTAGCTATTTGTATTCCACCTTAGATTATGGTTATTTATAACTACGAATACCACCATTTTAATTTGTATTTTCTATTTGTTTTGGTATTATTTACAATTTTCTTTAGTGATCCATTATATGTAAAACAGGTAATGTATTTATAGTATATGAATATTTACGTAATTATAAAATCTATAAATAATTATTTTATGTAACTAAATCATTTTAAAATAATAAAACAACAAATAACAAATCTGATCTTCAAAACATTGTTAGATAACTTAGTTTTTCTCAGCATTTCTAATAAAATTTTAAATTGCAGTGTGTGATAGATTTGTTTAACTCTTCTTTATTGTACAACTAGGGGAAACTCCTGCGTGTTCCTCACGCCAACCCCGTTGGGACCTTCTATACACATAATCATGTTATGTTTACTTTATAATAAAGGTGTAGGATTAATAATAACCCGAAAGATAAGGATAGTAAATAATGTTAAATGTTAAACTAAAATTATTTCGTATATTTTATAACAGCAGTTATAATAAAGATTAAAACCACCAAGACTCAGGTCTACAATTTAAAACCCTAACCTAAAAGTTAGAAATACAAAAATTGCTTTTTGAAGTTTTGTCCATCAGCTGACAATGGAAATATTGGCGCAAACTGCTCTTTTGTCGGTTATTTTATTCAATTGGTTGCTATGGTAATAAATGTAAATACATGTGTTGGTTCATCAGTCTAGGCCTAACCTAAGATTTTGTCCAACTGAATTTACAAATATTGAAATAAAACATGTTTTTATCAAAATAAATTACAGCCTATGTGTAATCAGGGATAGAGAAACTTTTTATTTAGTAAAACTATTTTGTCAATCGGTTCAGTAGTTCCAGAAATTACCCCCTACATACGAACAAACAAATTTTACCTCTTTATAATATTAGTGTAGAAGAAGATCGATGCTAATGTGTTGTCTGACGCTAAATCAAACACAATTTTTCGATCAAAATTTCATTTGCCTCAAGGCATTAATTCCTAAACCATTTGAATTTTAAAAGAATGACAATTCCGATCAATGTAAATAATATTTGCTTACTATTACTATCGTACTTTGTGTTGTGCATGTAGCATCATACTCTGTTTGCATTTTCTGGAACGCGAAGTGTTTCTAGAAGGCTACTGTCCCCTCCCCCCCTCCAATTTCACAACTTTTGTTGTTGGGAAATACTTTTCCGTTTCTTTACTCGACAATGATCCAAGGTTGTAGATTTCTATATTAAACCCAACTTTTATCAAAAACCTTTGTTTTGGCGATATTTTATAAATAGTAAATTCTGCCGTATTAATATAAAACTTGTATAAATAATTATATAAGTATTTTAAAACCCTGTGTTTGTGCTTTTCGTCTTCCCTTAATCGTTTATAGATTTTTCATTCTAGTTTCAATTATTTTTCCGCGACGAAAGTAGGGATCAATTTAATAACCACAGTTATTTGTAGGTATATCTAATCGGCAATACATTTAACTTTTTTAAAAGATTAAACATCTTTACCAACAAGACTAATAAATGCATTTTAGTAACGTAGCGCACTGGCCGTACCCTAATAGCTAGGCTAGTACCTGCGCAACAATTTTGGAACTTCCAACTAGCAAACTGAAGCTGCATATACACTTGAGCATTCGCCCCGAATGAGCATGCGTTCGCCCTGTTTTGCTCAGATGTGTACATGGCGAGCGGAATGGATCCACATGCCTCAACCCGATCCGAGAGTTGACGGTACTTCAAAGTGTTCGGTTCGTGCTTAGGGAGGACGGGCTCCGTGACGGGGTGGTGACCGGAGTCGAACCGAACAACATGAGCCGACTGCCCCCTCTCTTTTCAGTCAATCCTCTTCTGTTGACACACGCGTCTCGTGCAGTGATTAGTATACACTGTTATTAGTTTGCTTTTATTTCAGATGAAATTGTCTCAGAATAACTTGTGTTATTGTTGTGGAATTTTTGAGGTTGTCTGTTTCCTGTCCAGCATAAATCATCCCTAATGATCCAAAAGATTCATTTTTTCTTTCTTGACTAACAATATGAAAACAATTGTTTTTAGCAGTAAAACATCGCATCTCTCTTCAAACAATTTTCTTTGCCACCGCCGTTGTCTCCTTTTCTTGTTCAAGGAGTGCAACAAATACATATAACAAATACTGGAGATGATTTATTTTCAGTTAATAATTGCAGGTAGTATTCGCGCATCTACACAACACAGACTGGGTTGCCTGAACAGTGGCTCATTGCTCATGCTCATTCTTCTCGGCAAGCACGATCGTTCGGGGCGAATGCACAAGTGTATACGCGGCTTTAGAAGATCACACCGGCGCCCTCCCTAAGGAACTAATCCCAAGAGTCGTGCATAAAATTTACTAACTAAACTTCGCTCACAATTGGCTGTAGTATTGAAATAAATTAATCTTTTACAAAACATTGTTGAATTCATAACATTAACAGAATTAACATTTTCTTGTTTATAAGTTTTGCTTAGCTTGGTTTGTTATTTGCTTGACGCGTTACTATTCTAAACCTTGTCTCTTATTTATTCAGGAGTTAACTCCCATTCCCTCCATTTTCTACATGTCTATTTCCGTTTACTTAAGTTTATTGATCTTTTGCTAATAAACAGGTAAACACTTTAGGCCATTGGCCCTTGCCCTACATGACATTTCAAGCTTTCTATCTTTTATACAGTACTAATTTTTATGTTTTCATATGTAATATTTGATAGCTTTTCAATTTTCCATTAATTATTTCTTGTTTTTTTAACTTTAATTTAAATATTACAGCATTCTCTAATATATTCAGTCTTATTAATGTAATTATATGAGTAACATTCCAAAAAGAAGTGCCTATTGTGTACGTTTGATGACCCAGTGAGTCAACTATTTTGATGGGACCGTTATGAAGTTAATAATTAGCCACATTCTGAGAATGACACGTCGTCCTTGTTATTTGTTATCTGGACATTTATTTTATTTGCGCTGCTCCTGTTTGCCTCTATTTGTATGTATATAAAGAATATTTCTAAAATGAATTTACATTTTTTAAACTTATGTTCTGTCTATGAAAATGTATTTTATTTGAATTTTATGAGAAATTCCAATTTATTTTGTTCGGAAATATTAGTAATACAATCTGAAAAATTGATACCGCGTAGTTCTTGCGTTGTAACCAGGATTATAAGTAATATGTACTTCAGATTTTTTTGTTGACAATACATAAATATATATATTCGGACAGTATTTATTTGACTTATAAATATTTAGTCAGATTTATTGTGGTATTTAATTTAAATATTCATGTGAAACGGAACCCTTTGTAGAAATCTGGGCATTACTGTAGTTCTAAAGCAAATATGAGACAAATGTGATTATAAAGAAGCAATTGTTTTAATAAACAATGTTTATATGTTCTTTTCTACAATAGTCCGTTTGATTTTTATGTAGGCCTAATTTGACTGTATTAATTTCCAACCCTCAAATCGAACGTTTATGCAGATCGTCAAAATTTCAACACAATCGGCTGAGTAGTTCTAGTAATATAAATTAGTAAAACAAATAACGGATAGCTGGTTAAAGAAGCCTTCCCGGACATATGTCTACATGAAGTTTTTTCTTTATTTGAACTATATGACCATCACCTGAATAATTATCTATACACTTATAACAAAACTACCCTGTATGTACATGTTGTTTCTTAAATAGTACGCCAAACTTCTGGAGGGGGTTCCGTACTTAAAAATAATTTTAAAAAGTTTTTAAACATGTGCCCTAAAACGCTTTGTTTTTAAACAATCCTCCATTTTGGATTGTTATAAAAAAACATTATAGCTGTGGCAGTAGATAAGATATTGAGTTCAGGTTTGAAAACACATCTTATTATCTAATGTTTTAAAAAGAGCACAAAATGTAAAGACTGAAGTTTTATTATTTTGAAAATGTCGGCAGTTTAAAATTTGTATTGTTGAATATCTTGAAAACAATTAATTTCACAAAAAAAAATACAAAATAAGTTTCTTCTTTTAACTAAAAATAAAATGATTTTTTAAAATTTTGCCTTTGAGTGAAAAAGTAATCGAGTTATGTATGGTACAATAAACTGAAAACCTTACACAACTACCAAGATCTTATATTTTCAGTTTTTTTGTACATAACTCAATTACCATTTGAATCACAGACAAAATAAAACACATTTTATTTGTAGATAAAAGTAGAAAGATTTTTGACTTTTGAAAATTTTTCGTGAAATTAATGGTTTTTGAGATATTTAAAAATACAAATATTTAACTGCTGCCATTTTGAAAATGGCTACAGTTACTGAAAAAACTACAGTCTTCATGTTTTGTGAACTTTTAAAACATTACATAATAAGATGTGTTTATAAATCTGAACTCAATATCTTATCTACTTCCACAGCTATAATGTTTTTATGTAAAAATACAAAACGGCGGATTGTTTGAAAACAAAGCGTTTTTATGGCATATGTTGTTAGAAACTTTTTTATTTATTTTTATGTAAGAAACCCACTCCAAAAGTTTGGCGTCCTATTTAAGAAACACCCTGTATACTGTGTATTGTTTTACAATTTCAACATGTTACAGTTAATGTTTGATATTCCATAATACATTCTGCAAAGCTCAAACATATATTAATCCTTTAAACCGCGCGGGTGAGCCATTACCTTAGCAGTAATTAATAAAACATCATTGATCGTTTAAATGGACGATCTATACAAAAACACGTATGATTTCCTTGTAAAATAGAATAGTTTTATGTCACCGATTAAAATACTGTAGTTTAACCACCAACAGAGATAACGTTCATTCAACCGAGAGTTTTGAGAAGCAATTAAACGAACTGGACTGGGTATGACGTCAAAGTGAGAGTTCATCAAACCTCCCGGAGCACTCATCAGCTCAATCTAATAACCATTTGTTGTAAATTGTTTTCAAAAACAATATCTACTTCTTTGTATTCTGAAATACAATCATACAAATCCTCGTGGTATGTATATCTCATCCCATCTCCAATAAAAATATATCTTGTACAGATTTCGTACTAATCGTAACAAATACTGGTAATTTTCTAAATTATGTAAAAAAAAGGAAAACTATTATTTTAACAAGGTTAAAAAACTTTTTCGTTAAATAACGGAGTTTATAAGCTTAAAATATGTACCAATTTTGGGTGTTATCAGAAATTAAATTAAACTGGAAGGTTAATAGTCCCGGCTAAGAGGATTACAGTATATACAATTTATTAGTTTTTATCTATGTTTGTACATTATTTGTTTTGATCTATTTTTGTTTTTCTTATCTATGCTTGTTCAAATTAACGACGAATATACATATAAAAGAAAAAAATGTATTGGAAAATTTCACCGAACAAACCTTTAGGTATTTGAGAAATGCCCACTTGCAGCAGTTATCGACACCATGACGGGCAGAAATCGTTGTGAAAAAATGTACGCAGCGCTAAATTTATGCATTTTAATTTAATTGGTGAGTTTTAACCGCATCTCGCTACCAGAAAATATGTACAACTCTTGGGCGTTATCTGAAATATATTAAACTAAACTGGAAGGTGTCTAGGCCCGGTTAAGAAGATTATGTAAAATATATTTGTTCAAGAGGGCACATATTCAAATTAAAAAACAACGCCAGTTACTTACTTTGCTTTTCAGAATGCACGTTGAAAATTCCGTTCTAAAGGAAACAATTATTTACACGGTACCTGCCTGCTTAACAGTTCATACAAAATAAAAAAAAAAATGTAAAAATAGATAGATCAAATTAAGGTTATCAAAATATGTATTGAATGAAATTTATAAAGTACACAATAAAAATGGTTTATTAACGGAAAGCATTGTTATAATACCATTTTAATTGTGTACTTTTTTCTAATTTGAACTATTTAGGACTTGCAGCAAACATTTAAAAACAAGGATATACACTCGCATTCAAAACAAGGAATAATTTAAAAAAAAGCAATAATACATAAAAAAAATTAAAAAACATGCCCTTTCAATGCATGCGGGATAAATAAGATGATAACTTGGGCCATAATTATTCTAACATACATGCAAATATTACACAAATGTTCCAAAGGGCCGATCATGTACGTCTTAGAGGAATTCCAAATACATAAACAGATTAATTTTCGACCCATCTACACTATTAAATGAAACATTCCACTTCCAGTCAAACCCAATATTCGACAGCATCCTTAGATTAAAACCCCTTCAAGCAGAAGACATGAACCCAACATCACAAGGTCATTCAGTATTGACCAGTAATGAACGAGTGAACACGTGCGTGATTCACAATAAGTTATTTTTAACAATTAGTAACAGTGCGATGTGTCCTAAGTGTTGTATTTTTTGGTTCACGTGTTGTAATAGGCCTATGTGTTTGTCTTATGCAATGTTTTTATTTCAAATTCGAAGCACATTTATACAAATGCAAATGAAAATCGGTTCGACAATGCCTGAAACTATCCGACTAAGACATAGGTTACTGAACTGTTAGCAGAACACTAAAAAGTATTTAAATTTATAAAATAAAAAAATGGGGTGCTTAAGACCACACATCAGAAATGTAAACTTCTATGGCAATATTCTGATGAATATAAAATATATTATGGAAATTAGTTGTTTATATTTTTCTTTATTATAATTTTGCTATACATTTTGTAAGTATTTATGTATTTTGTTGATGGGTTCAGTAGAAGGGGCTTCATAGCCTCGACTGCGCCCAAATAAAGGCGATTAAACAAACAAACTTACCGTCTGCAATATTCTGGTATACTATTGTCGTTTAAACGACGTCCGTTTCAGCTATTCAGTCATTTTCAAGTAATATTAGGTTTTCCTTCGTCAAACACAATTACTTAACACACAGTTACACATAAACACAAAACACGTACACGCACTTAACATTCAATAAAACGAACTCACTGGCTATTATAGTGTCCCGGTACATGCTGCGGATGTGCTTGATAATTCGTTGGGAGGGGGTAGCGTCTTATCTAGCTTTGTCAAAACAGTATCGTACAGCGAATTCGAATTAAAGTTTAATTTTTCATTGAGTAAAATGTTGTTATTTATTTTATAGTTCTTGTAAATTTCAAATTGTTCTAAAGCATTCATAAATTTTCACTTTTTGCATTGGTGTAATATTTTTAGGGTCACATTTATGCTGGAATTACTATGGTCATTTTGGATGATATGTTCGGCAAACTTTGATTCAGTTTTTGTGAGGTTCGCATATTGTTTGTCCGTAGGGAGAATTATGGCCGACGAATTATCACGCATATCCGCAGTATGTACCGGGACACTATGATAGCCAGTCGACTCATGAGTTCGTTTTTGAAGTGAAAACTTCTATAGGCGCACCTCGTCCAAACAATTTTCGCTGACGGTGAATCTGATTTAACCGTCACGCATTTTCCTGCATGCACTATTAATTCCGTCACGCTCTACTAAATATCGTACACATGTGTATATAGCAGAGAACATAGTTTACTTGGTAATTACCTCTAAACGGATACCTTTATTAGTCACCTTTTATTATTAGTACAATAATTTTGTAGTTTGAAATAGTTTTGGTCTTGCCGAGATTGGAACCAGCAGAGTCCATCACCATAGACTAGCGCCTTAGCCGTTTAGGCCACGAACGCATTGCTAATTTAGTATATTTTAGTTGGGTATATAACTGTAACAGATTGCCCTACGTCATTGCTTAACACGTTAACACAATGTATAGTTTAATTGGTAGTAGGTACCTCTGAAATGGACATTGTGCTTCACCATTTCGTAAGTTGTGTTAAAAAATTACACTTCTCCCGTGTGGTCTTAAGCACACAATTTACATTATTTTATTGAATGTTAATGTGTAAGTGTTTTGTGTAACTGTGTGTTAAGTATTTGTGTTTGACGAAGGGAAACCTAATATTACTTGAAAATGGCTGTATAGCTGAAACGGTCGTCGTTTAAACGACGAAAATATACCAGAATATTGCAGGCGGTAAGTCATATAACTATTAAAAAAATATTGTTTATTGGGAAAGCAGTGTGGCATACTGCTAACGGCGCTTCTTCAGTCTGCTACAATTTTAACCTCCGACACAGGTCGAGTAGGTTCGAACACAGTCACTGGCGATGGTCGATTAGTCTTCGATTAGTCGAAGACGATGTACTGGCATAAAGTAAAGACGCTAAGCAAACAAAACAACTATACATTGGCCAGCGATATTGAAACACCATTGTATTATTTGAACATATTAACAAAATGTGAAGATTCTCATATTCACAGAAAGAAAACTGTGTATATGTTTTCATTTAACACAAATTTAGTTAAAGTAGTCAAACACTACATCGCATTTTTCCTTCGTGGTAAATACAAATCCAACTCGAGTTTATCTTGTATTGACGTCGCTAGCCAAGATTTACAGTCTACAATCAAAACTTACTGTTTACACATCGGGGAAGAAATGCCACTCAAAGAGAAACGGAAACACCCAGCTTTTCAAATAAAGGATTCTGTAGTTGAATCAGACAGTGAATACAGTAATTGCCATTCGATTCTTTATAAGATACAGATAAAAATCTACAGAAATAAAGCATAAAATTTGTACATTCTTTTAGTTAAGTCTTTGTTAAGTTTTTATAACAAATTTCCGAAAAAAAAGATAATCAAAAGCGGCGTATGCAACGTTAAAAATTTGTTTACAACATTGCGAGTGGGAAGCTTACGTGGATACATAATTATGGTAACAGATACGATTGTTACCATATAGGCAATAATTTCACTTCCTTCGCAGGCGGACAGGTAGAAGAATTGTTTCGTATCTTGATTGCCAAGCTCAAGGTATCGGGTTCCATTCCAGGTGAAGGCTATGAATATTTGTCTAGTTAAAATATTCAGCCGGTGCCGTATAAAAAAACGACCTTTGGCAAATAACATTTTCTGGGTTCATGTTTGATGAATTACACCAATGGTCTTTATGAATGTACCATTTGCACGTTGGTACAGTCCTCTGCAGAATGTACATGTTATTGTTTATAATTAGTAGTTACATTTGTTACAACCGTACCCGGTATGTTTTTAATTTCTCTCTCGTAAAAGTATAGATCCATGTTTCTTGTTTTTGTCCTAGTTTATTAATTAGGTTCTGTGTTTCTATGTTATGAATTGAAGACAATGGCTTAGAGGTATTTGTTGATTTTGCTCGCATAATGTGTGTTTTTGTATCAGCTTTAACCTTGTAAAGGAAATGCCTTGCAGGCCTTTTAATAAATATTTCAGGTTTCATTTGCATGTGTACAAGACTCAATTAAATCTATTTTTACCTCTGATTTTTCCATGAAACTGGGTTTCATCTTTCCTTCCCCACCTTTTTTACGTGTCTCTTGCAAACACATTTTTTAAGTACATATGGGTTAGGAAAAAGTGGGGAAGTTTCTAATTCAACTTCTGAATACAGGAGGAAATAGTTCAAACTGCTTTCTAAAGCCATTAAAAGTTAAGTTTAGCATATTTTAAATTTGTTTAACCCCTAAACGTAGGGTCCGTTTTGGTAAGTAAAACATTTTAAATTAATACTTGTAAGTTACACAAAAAGGGCGTAATGGAAGAGAAAAATTGTAAAAATTGTAGGTCGCAGTAATATTCTGCTCTTAAAGATAGTGTTCTTCATATGTTTTTAAAATTTGCTCCTATTAATAGTTGTTCAATCATTTAGCAAGTTATTCATCAACGTAAACAACAAGTTTTAGAATTAGTAAATAATGTAAATAGTAAATAATAGGATTCATAACATAGCTGATTTACAAAGTTAATTGAAGGACTCAACTATTTAACTTTCAATGAGCTACAATTTTGGATTAGGACATTCCGCCTCGTCTACAATGCTGTCTTATTGCGCCCTTTATAGTGATGTTTAATTAAAATGGAGTTATTTATTACATCAAACCACCTCTGCTTTTAGGGGTTTTGAAAGAGTTGCCAATACTGCAAGTTTACTTTTAATTACCACTGAAAGATCTCCTAAGATATGTTTGACTAAATGTAAGAACGTTTATGAATGAACTCTGTTTTTACTATCTACTTGTTCGAGATTGAATAAACTTGAATTTTTTAGGAACTTATTAAGAATTTGCTCCGTTTAATGTTTTGTTAGGGTTTTTTCACAATAGGGCTAAGCAAAAATTGAGAAAGTGAAAACTAATTGTAAGAAATTTACAACTTTCGTGATGTTTATACTTTTACCACTAATCTCCGTGAAACATCAGAGGAAGATTAATTAGAAATACATCATTTAAAAAAATACTATTTAAAAACAACAGACTTTATGTAGGCCTACCTAACTATTCTGAGGGTATTTTAAATCGGTAAATGTGTACAACTATAAAGATTATTTAGATATGATTTTATAAAACTGTAGGAATATTTGTAAACCTTTTGTATTTATATACATTATTATACATTAAAATAAAGATTAATTTTTTATATTTCTTTTATTTCATACTAGAGGAAACCCCTGAGTGCTCCGCACGTCAATCCCGTTGAGACCTTCTGTATATATAATGATGTCATGTTTTCATGTCATGTTATAATAAAGGTGTAGGATTAATAATAACCCTAAAGCTAAGACGGTAAATAATGTTAAATGTCCAAATCAAATTATTTCGTATATTTTATAACAGCAGTTATAACAAAGGTTAAAATAACCAGCAAGTGTATTAAAGTCTATACTTTAATAAAAACTTAACCTAAAAGTTAAAAATATAAATAATTGCTTCAAAGTTTGAAATCAGCTGTTAATGGAAATATTAAAGCAAACAGCTGATTACTGTGTCAACAATAAACGTATTAATTTATTATTTAGTATGGCGCTCCCATTACCGTAAAATATTTAGTATAGTTTTTGTTGTTTTTATGTTCAATAGATCTGATCCTGTTGTTTTTCAAAACGTATATAAAACATGCTTGTGTTGAAATTTGAAAGTAATCGGTGAAGAACTTTCGGAGATTTGAGATTTTGAACAAACGAACATTTACATTTTTATTTATATAGATTTATATTTCAAATGACTTAGAAGTTATTAATATTATAATGAATAATTAATAATTGAATAGCGAAGATGTATGAATTTTTCTGAACTTAGACGAATGAACTCTTCTCTAAATTTGGAGAAGGAGTTCTCTAAAAATGGATATATTGATAAAAAAAGGTTGTATATATATTTATATTATAACCTCAAAGCTAATATTATAACGTATCATAGCCTACATTAGTGTTCTGTAACTATATTTTTTTTAAATCTACTCCACAAGAAATTATATTATTGATTGAAGTTGTAATAATAACCCCAAAGTATAACATACGCTAGGATTTGTTTAAGTATGTAAGTATTACAGATGATGGGTGAAATCAGTTCACTGTTTCTCACGTACTTACGTCACGCGCTTTTGCAGGAGTTGGTATTTGTTATTTTATCAGATCAAAACATAATCAGGACTTTTTGTAGGTATTTGTAAAGATTAATACATTATAATTTAAACCCATTTTTTTTTTCTTTTTTTTTTTTGTGTGTGTTTAACGTCCTACTGTTTTGCACTTAAGGCTAATGAAGACCTTTCTAATAAATATTCATATTGAAATAAATTTGATAGTTTATTAGTAAATAAAGTTTAACTTTATTAATTTTCGTTAAATATAATGTAGATCCAAACTAAATATTTGTTATGATTACAAATAAAATAAATAGTTATTTTTAAAAAATAACAAAGTGATTTATTTTGATACATATTTTAGTTTTGCCAGCGTAAAAGGCTTTCTGAGCACCAGTTTTTTTTTCCTATCACGGCTCATCGCCCTTTAGATTAAACGCAAAGCTGTATAGCCTTATGCCACTCAAATGATATCACATTAGCAAAAGTTTTATGACAATCGGATGAGTAGTATTTCAGTAAATCGTTCCCTCTCGTATCAACGAGAACTGAAAATGGACATATATACTGCGTGAGGATAGGAGGGAACTTTCATTAGAGCCAAACTGTATTTAGTTAGGCAGTGAGAGGCCAATATACAGTAGCTTGTAGAGACGATTGATTGTCGGATGTTACGGGATAATGCATGGTCAGGTTACGCTTTGCTTTCATAATGTATTCTCTCCTTTCTAGCGCGTACCCATACATAGTTAGCCCGGTCAATTTAACCGCACATAAAACATTTACTGGATTAGTAATGACTCATTTTCTTAAAAAAAAAGAAAGCAGTCGTGGCTTTGCCGACAGAAAAGAAAACTGTCATGAATATAGACAATCTTGTTTATGTTGTTTTAAATTTTTTAGATTTCAATTTTAAATGTGACAACATAAAAATAACACAACTTACGAAATGAGGAAGCACAATGTCCATTCTAGAGGTATTAAGTAAACTATTTTAGCACAATTTACACAATAACGAAGCACAATGTCCATTCTAGAGATATTACCTAGTAAACTATTTTAACACAATTTACAAAATGAAGAAGCACAACATCCATTTCAGAGGTATTACCAAGTAAACCATTTGAAAACAATTTACGAAATTAATAAGAACAATGTCCATTTCAGAGGTATTACCAAGTTAAGTATATACTCTGCTATATACACATGTGTACTATAGGTCTATTATAGGTCTATATAGTAGGGCGTGACGGAATAGGGCGTGACGGAATAGAGCGTGACGGTAAAATCAGATTCACCACCAGCAAAGTTTTTACTTCAATAAATCGACATCCTGAAAATCTCAAGTTTATTTTTCTAACATTTCATATAGACAGTGTTAAACCGTGTTAGCTAGTTAAATGTAGTTTAAAAGTTTAGTTTGCTATGATGTTCTAAAATCAGATGAGATGTGTTAAACATTACATTCGGACGTCGCTTTTAATTTGTATTTTAAATACTGTTGTTTTGAAGTAATAAAATACAACTTTAAGATCGTAACTTAAGTGAGATTATTTTGTGAAACGTAATTTTAAGACTTTGAGCCGGTCATATTGGTAAAATGTATTATTTAAGAGACTAATTCCTTATAGACAATTACATTTTTTTAAATATCCATGAATCAAATATCTGTCATAAACCTGCCATAGGCCTACACATAAATATATTAAACAACATTATTATCCGTTTTATCTATTTGTCTTATTTTGTCTTTACACTTTTAATATATGTATGTAGGCTACTAATAAAACCACAGAAATATAGTTGTTCGCCTTTGTCAATTATTCGTGAATATGTATTTTTCTTTTTTTTTAGTTTAGCCGGACATAAACCTATTGAAATAAAGTAAATTTGTATGTGAAGTTTTTGAAACTTGAAATGAATTTTGTAATGAAGATATAACTAAATGTTTGTGTTTAAAAAAAAAATGTGCTAAATCCCTCCTGAAAAACGGGGGTGGGGGTAGTGGGCAAGGACACTACAAAGGTCGAATGACGGGGGGAGGGTATGGTATACCTCCCAATCACAGGGGGATTGAAAAATTATGAACAAATCAACCTCTCAAAACTCTATTTTATAAATTTCCGGCTGAAAATTAATTAGTTATTTAAAACGAAAGATCTCCCTCCAAAAACATTGAAAATGTTTACATTACGTAGTTGAATGTGATATTTTTGTTTTGTTTTTTGTTTGTTGCTGGATATAGGGTTTGATTTATTTAAATAACCTTATAATTCTTTTTTCAATGATGTAAGAATGTAATTTATACTCATAACTTGAGAGGATATGTCAATATGGAAATTTCTAATAAACATTGAAAATGATGAAAAAAAAAACTGTTTTTGACATACGGTTTCGTTTGTTTTTTTAACGGTTGATTGAAACAGTTTTTTTTTTTTTTTTTTTTTTTTGACACCACCTCTATGCAAGTCCCCACATAAAAAAACCCCGCGAACAACCAGCGAGATATAAGAGCCTAAGACTGTATGGATGATGTTTAAGACTAACCAAACTATTGAAATAATAGTTGTAATCATCAGTTCAATCGTGTTTAGGGTATCGGCAATTGGCAATCAAAACTGATTGAGTTTCAGCATTGACTTTTTCTTTCAGAATAAAAACTCTTAAGTTTCAAAATAATTAAATAATTTTTTGTCACCAAACTAAGCTCATAATACAAATTTCTTGAATAAAATCCGGGAAAATTTCTGGGCAGCTGGCCCCCTGCCCCGGGCTAGTACCGCCACTGCTTAAGTTTCCCTTAGCCTCACAACTGAAAATACTTTGAAACTGAATTTCTTAGTTTGTGTTTTGATCCTACAAAAAATGAATACGCAATCACATAGAAAAACTACTAAAGATGTATAAAAGTTATTGTACTTTCATCCATTGAGTAATAAGTCCAGATACTTTAAAAAGTTGAACTTTGTCGTATAAAAGCTTTAGGGGCCGTTTAATAGGGTAGGTCTGTAGTCTTTATCGCTGAACCAAGCAGAATAAAAGTTTGCAGTCTGTAACAAATATCTGTCCTTTGTTTCAAACTATATTGATTTATTGTTGAAATTGTACACGAGAGTCATAAAACTTTTTTGAGCTCTTCCGACATTGTAGTGTGTTTGTTATTGTATGTATTTATATACCACTTCTTGGATTGTGTAAAGAATGTTCAAACACCTGTCCGTTTCGTATACAACTACACATTTTTTGTGCGAAGTAACTTTACAATTGAAAGTTTGGGAGAAATACAGGGTGATTCAGAACTGTGCGAGTGTGCGGCAGTGTCTCGGTAGCTCATTCTATAGCTAAAATTAAGAAAAACACGTTTATATAAACATAGGCCCAAAAACGCTTCGTTTTCCAGATATCCGCCATTTTGTTTTTGTATTTTTTTTTACAAAATAATTCATAAATTTTTGACTTATTGAGTTCAAACTTGGCATGAAGTTTAATCTAACAAACATGTTGACATGATCTATGCCAAGAAAAATAATCGATTCTATCGAATCATGCGTTTCAAAATAGTGGTTGTTTGAAAATTGAAAACCTAAGTTACTCAAAACCCATACATTTTAACAAAAAATGTCAAGATACTTTTTTTTAGCCCTTTTGATTCCTATCGGATGGTGTAGCTGTCAAAACAATCGGATGAAGAATAGTAGCTGTGTTAAAGATAATAGGAAGTGTACATACAATATATAAAATATATATATAAAGTATAAAGTGTTTATAAATAAATATTGAGCTTGACTTGTGAGAAGATATATTTGATAGAATAAACTTAGAACACGAAATCTCACAACTAATACGTTTATTAACTTCAAACAAGCTGAAAATCAGCATAAATGTTTAAAATATATATTTTAACTCCTATGTCAAGTTTCAATTCGATATAATAAAATTCGGCCAATTTAGAATGAGCCAACGCTTCATATATGAATAAGATGTCCCCTTTTAGTGAATTCCCCTGCTGCAAAATACATACCTGCATTATCGATTTTTTTCCAGACAAACCATTGCTCGGACGAAATAAATACATACGACCTTTTTTGTTGAAAAATACCTCCCCTACACGGTGGTATTTTGTATTTTTCTCTATCTTCATCCCAGCTCGAAATATTAAGGATAATCGAAAAAAAAAATGATAATCGATTTTTTTTACGACTTTGGGAAATCGATAGACTGGTAAACTTTTTTTTATATTAATCTACATACTTTAATTTACTTATAAAACAAAATTCAGCCGTATTGCAAATTACTGGTAGTTGTAACCTATACCGACTGGGCTATTAATAAACGTATTAGTTTTGAGATTTTGTGTTCTAAGTTTATTCTATATAATATAAAGTGTTTACTGTGTTCATATAGTATGCCAGATTTAACAAACCAATTATTACACATAACTTAACTATTATACTTGACCCGATTGTTTTGACAATTAAACCGTCCGATAGGGAACCAAAAGAGCTACAAAAAAAGGTATCTTGACATTTTTTGTTAAAATGTATCGGTTTTGAGTAATTTAGGTTTATATTTTCAAACATCCGCCATTTTGAAACTCATGTTTGAACTCAATCAGTGAAACCGTTAGGCCTATCTAAACCGTTATTTTGTAAAAAAACAAAATGGTGGATATTTAGAAAACTAATCGTTTTCGGGCCTATGTTTATATGAACTTTTCTTCTTATTTTTAACTATGGAATGAGCTACCGAGACATTGCCGCATAGTTCTGAATCACCCTGTATATTGCTCGCAAATGGATTCTTCGAAATATTTAAGATTACGGCTAGAGATTTAAATGCAAATTTTAAGAAGTGAATTCCAGACATAAGGGTGTCCTTTTAAAACGTTTCACATTTTTAAGAGGAAATTTATATAATTTTCATTCATTCTGTTTTTGTGAAAAAAGTTAACAAAGTTGAAAATATTTTTAAATTATTTGGTGACTATAACTACTTTGGTGACCCATATCTTTACTAATTAAATCTTTCAATTTGTAATTACAACCTATAGCTCGTAATACCTCAACTGAAAGATTATTAAATGTGTGAAATTTGTATAAAAATACCATTAGTTTGAAGCATGTGTCATTTGTTCTCAAAATGTATAAGCGTAAGTTTACAATAGAGCTAAATGACAACATATCAATTCGTAAATTAAAGAGTTTGTGAGATGAAATAACGGCAACTTGTTTTAAAGTAAATAGACTGCCTAGTAAAATAAAAATAACAATAATTGGTTGACCGGTTTTATTAACAGGCTATAATTTGACTTTGAAATAATATCAATAACGCTAAAACCGAATCAACCACGCATAGGCTGTGCAAAGTACGAAATATTTTGGAGGTTATCTTCGCCAATAAGAACCTCGTACAAAACTATTTAAAACGAATGCCATTTAAAAATTCTTGTTACTGTATTTTATTTTGTAACTAGTAAGCCCCTGTGAAAAATCACATTCAGAATAATTAGATACACATAAAAAATGTACTATTTAAAAACAACAGACTTTACCTAGGCCTACCTAACTATGCTAACGGGAATTTTTAACTCGGTAAATGTGTACAATTAAAGGAGTATAAAACTGTTTGATTAGGCCTAGAAAAATTATATACGACATTTATTTAAAGAAAGTTACAAATATTATCTTTTAATTGCGTTTTATTTCATACATTGATAGATCAAATGGTTTAGAAGTAATTAATATTATAGTGAAGAAATTAATAATTGAATATGTTGATATTTTATACGAATATGTACGAATGTTCTTTTTCCGAAGCTAAACGAATATAGGTAGGCCTATCTCTTCTTTAAATTTGTATAAATGAATATATTGATGATAAAAGGTTGTATTTATATTTAGTTTATAACCACAAAGCAAATCTTATTAATATTACAGTGAAGAAATTAATACTCGAATATGTTCATATGTTATACGAATGTTTCTTATCTCTTCTTTAAATTTGTATAAATGAATATATTGATGATAAAAGTTTGTATTTATATACGGTGTATAACACAAATCAAATCATATAACGTATTATAGTATTAGTTATATAACTCTTATTTAAAACAATCAACTTCATAAGAAATTATAATGTATGAAGTTGTAAACATAACCCCAAAGTATAATCTACGCGGGGATATGTTTTTACTCACGTGCGTACGTACGTACACTTGCTTTTATAGGAGTTGATGTTTTTATTGTTGTATTTTCCTGCCAGAATATTTCTTTATTAGTGTTTCTTTACCATAAATTTATTATTATTATTCGTTAAGATTTTAAGATTTAAAATAGTTATTTCTATTTTTATTTTTTTAGTGATAGATTTATAACATCATTTATAACATAGATTTATAAATGGGTTGGTATTTGTGAAGTTCGTTCAGATTTTATTTGAGTTAACTAGTTTTAATTGCCGTTATAATTTATTTTCATTTGGTTGCATTTAGTCAATTGTTTTATACTGTACCAGGAGATGACGATTTAACCAGGTGAAAGTATTTACATTCACTTTGCAAAAATATGGCGTATTTAGTCCATTAACAAATATTAACTTAGCAATGTACATAGTCATAAGGGATTTATGAACTATAGCTTATATCTACTGTGTATGAAGGGAAGCAAAGCCACACACAATGTATGGGCGTCGTAAACAATGAACAAGATGAATAATTGAAGGTCTGCTAACTCTTCCTTGCCGGACATCCTGTTCTGCTATTGTAAAAGCAAATTTAAAAAAAAAACCTAAAAATATATACTCTCTTGATGAAATTATCATAATAAAACAATTTCAACACGTTATACGTTAAGTTTGGCCGTTTATAACTCTGACTGTAGCTACATGAAGTATGCAATAAATGTTGTCCATGATAAAATTGTAAAGAGAGAAACGTTGTGTGTTTTGTACCACCTTGTAGTATATTTCTTTAGTGAAAATCTTAGATTTTCCTGAGTATTGTACTCTATATATCTTCACGTTGCACCTTTAAGGAGCCAAGAAGGGAAAAGAGCGTGAAGTCTGAAAAATGGGCGTGGTTTTCGAGATCACTGATGTAACAAAAAGATATATCATTTTTTGAGTGGAAGAAATGTAGTACTTAACGCTTCTTACAGGTAACAGTCAGGAAATCCATAGCTCGTTCAATACTAAAACAGTATTTATACCCGAAATATTTCAGAAACAACTCTACTAGGATGTCAGCAAATTATAAAAGTAAATTTAATTCTAGCAAAGCATATAATATGGTAGCTGCATGGCTCAGTCGAATAACCCGCCGCTCTTAGCTTGCTACCGTTTAATCTCCAAACCACGTTCGTGCCTAGTTGTTGGTAGCGTTCGATTTCCGCGCGCTACGCTACTCCCCAGTCATTGGGATGTTATAGAGTTAAGGAATAAAACCAAATTTTTTCAAATTGAACACAAATTTTTTAAGATAAACTAATTGTATGTATGCAAAGAAGATCAGAAACTACTAAGATAGATACAACTTTTGTAAATGTATTCTATTCCTTATGAACATAGGCTTTATTTAATGCTGTCATTTATATGTTGGTTTATGAACCTAAAATCGTTATATTTTAATCCTTTATAATAATAAAACTAATAGTATGGTTTATGCAGGAATATGTTACATTTAAGTCAATCACACGGAGTTAGAAAATAGTCGAGAATGTTTGGGGTGAATTCTTATATAACCACTAATTTGAGTCTTTTTTTATTTAACTCCTGAAAAACAATGTGTTATATTTCAATGAAACTTACATTGAAAGACCTACTGGCGCTTGAGAATTCACATATTTAATATGGAGTTTGTACAATATCGTTAAAGATATGACTTGTTTTGTATAAATCAATGGTGATATTTTTAATCGTTATCACTATTTGGTGCCTCGTAAATATAATCGTATGCCTAATTTAAAATTTTGAAAATGGTGTTTCAAGATTATAAAAAATAAACATCTTCCGAAAAGGTAACATTTAAAAAAAAAACTGTGTTTCCGTTTTATTTTTTGTTTTAAATATGACGAAATTACCTTGTTTACAGAATTTATAGTTTACGAGATGATAATAGATCTCACGATAAAATGTTCACCATACCTCTTTAATTGATGCTGCCTAAATCCACCAATAGACATTTTACAGCCCAGCTATTGACATTTAGAGCTAGTACATTGCTTTTAAGCACTTACACTCTTCCAAATGGTGGTTTTGATTTTAATGTTCTATGTGTACAACCATTTTACAGTAAACTTTTATGCTTAATACGTAAACACCAAAATGGTTACGATGTTATGATGTTTTCAAGTGATTTGACTCAAAATCATGTTTTTCATTCTGTTTACAATCAAACTTCTTTAATCAATAATGATGTTGCAATTTTTGTTTACAACAAGCCATAATTTAGATGTTTATGAACAATTCCTTGCGCATTATAAAGTTTATCTTCAAAATTCAATTAAATATTTATAAGATGCGAGGGGCTGCTTTTGCACATTCTTAAGGCTTCACTGAAAGGAAAAGGAGATATTTTTCCATTTTGTTGAATTTCTTCATTTTAGCTAAACAATATTCATGCATTTTGGTATTCCTTGATACATAGAAAGGAAACATTTAGCGATTAAATGCAAAATGGAAATAGAAAACAATTTAGAACTGGATTATTATAACTGTTGTAGAACAGCCGTAATTAAAAAAGTATTTTATAAAGCAAATAAATAAGGGACAGAAATAACTTTTTATACTAGCAGCGTCAAACGTAAAATACCACAAAATTTATCACGTTTTAATTTCGATCTGGAAAAAATGACAATTTTATTTGTAATAATGATGTGTCTAACATTAAGTTGCGAAAAGTTAATTGGGCGTTATTTGTAGGGCAGAATTGAATCATATAAATGATACATCGTGGATTGAGAGTAAAACTTGTTCTTTGAGTAATATGGGAGTAATTAAAGACGTATAAAACTTTGTATTAGGATGACCTATATTGGTTCAGTTTAGAAAGACTTTTTCTAATAAAATTATTCTTGATCAGTCGGAATTCATGGAATTTATCAATGGTCAGGGTTGGGGCTTGCTAAGTAAATACATATAGCAAGTGTAGCTCTATAGATAGCCCATGATAAAAGAGTAAAATTTTTGTTAATTTAACACACTGCTATTTAAATTCGTTAAGGTTTTGTTAAGTTTATAGTCATGTATGTGTGCTTGAGTGAATGTTTGATCAAGGTTATTCGAGGTATGTCTAAAAATTTCAGCGAATGGTCTAATATATCGGTATTCAACGCTTGAAACAGCGCGCGAGCATGCGTACTCAGGCATGAACATGTATGGACCTGCCATCTGTCAGGAATTGAGCGAGGCTTCTATTGCAGTACTTTTGCAGTCATTGCAACAGAGTGTTCCGAATAGTATGCGTCGAAAAGCCATGGAGCAACGACACAACATTAAGTTCTACTTCTAATTGGTAAGTGGTGACAGAAACCCAAGAAATTTTTGTGCAAGTGTATGGGTAGGATGCTGTGAGTAGGAAATGTACGATTGGTTTGCACGCTTCCACGCTGGCAAAGAATCGGTGGAGGACGAACCGCGTCCGAGACGACCATCCAGAAGCAGGACGCAGAAAAGCATTGACGTGTGGGAGCGATGCTAACAAAAGATCGGCGATTGACTCTGTGATTAATGGCAGAAGAAGTGGGTATTAGCAAAGACACAGTGGGGGCCATCGTTCATAAAGAATTGGACAAATGCAAGATTTGTTTACAATTAGTGCCGCACATCCTAACAGATGATCAAAAAGCAAGACTTTTTGAGGCCAGTGGTGATTTCATCGATATGTGTGAGCGGGATCCACTTTTCTGGGTTCCATTGTCACAGGAGACGAGATTTGGTGTTATCAGTACGACCCCGAAACGAAAAGACAATCAACGGAATGGCGGTCACCTACTTCCCCGGGACAAACAAAAAGCCGCGTGGAACAATCCAAAGTGAAAACCGTGTTGATCACAGTTTTTGACAAAAAAAAACATCATCCATAAGGAATTCGATCCTACTGTTCAAACGGTGAATGCCGCATTCTACTTGGAGGTTCTCAAACGTTTGTTGCAGGGCATCCAGCATGTTAGGCCACAAATGTTCCAGACTGGAAATTGGATGTTACGAGTCCTACACGACAATGCACCATCGTATACCAGCATCATTATACGCCAATTTTTGACTGAGCGTGGAGTGACAGTTTTGAAATACCCACCGTACTCTCCAGATCTGGCGGCTGCTGCTTTTTTTCCCCCTCATCTTAAGAAGGCCTTAAAGGAATCACGGTTTGCGGACGTCGAAGAGATTCAGAACCAAGTGAAGGCAATTCTGAAAATGATTCTACATGAAGACTTCTCCAACAGTTGTGAGGCGCTATACGAACATTGTCAGACGTGCGTTGTATCTGGTGGAGAGTATTTTGAAGGTCAATAAAGGTATTTATAATATACATTATGTTTTTATGTTTGTATCATACCTTTCACCGAACGTTTTAGACAGACCTCGTTTAATGTTTATAATAACTGGTTTGTAATTTTAAATGTATGGCGGTGAACCAGTGAGTTTGTATGTGCTAAATACAATAAGTATTGACATTTTAAATATATAAGCTTGTTATTATTATTTTTATCAAACATTTTTTCAATATTTGGAACTAAAATAAGTTACAATGGATTACGGTAGACAGTAGTACAGAACTGAAAACCCCGTCATCTACAAGACATTTTGAGACTGTAACTGTCAACTGTATAATAAATGGTTAGGTTTAACATAAATCCTAGAATGATTCGTAAATTTAACTTCATTACAGTTTGAACTGGATAAATAAAAAACTGGGCATCGTTTTAACATAGCAGCTAAACAATAAAAGTTTAGCACTTCTCACTTACGGAAAATGAGTACAGTAAGTTGGATGCGAGCGAGAGTCCAAATGAAATGAAGTTATTACCAACATTCGACGGCAGTATTCAGCGATAACATATGTTTACCAAGTGAATGTAATTTCATAAATGGGATTTACAAGCTTAATGATCGATTTAAATCAAAACGTCGTTCTTATCCTTAAGGCAAGGGCACAAAGAGAATCCTGAATGTTCAGCAAATTCGATGACGGTAAGACACTTTTCGCGGAAAGCGGATTACATTGTATGAATCTTTCTCGAATTACATCACTGGCTGGAAGATTTAAGTTAATTTTGTTCCCAATCGATTTTTCAGTTGTGTAACAAAACCTATGACGAAATCGGCTTTTACGCAAAATTGATTTTCGATCCTATTAGCAACTTAAAATTTTGAATCTTATAAAGTTTACGTAAAGCTAGTATATTCTTTAAACAGATTTACTACTCAACTAACCAAATCCCCAAAGACAAAGTTGTAAACAACAACTAATAATAATATATTTTTACTCTGTTACCGTATTTCGGTATTAAAAATAAAGAACCCATTGCAAGCTATTTAAATTCTTGTAAACGAAACGTATTAAGCTTGAATGAAAATATATTTAGGTTTACCTCTGCTATTTTTTGACGAGTGAAACACAAAATTAATCGACTTAAATGTTACCTTTATTAATTGTACATAGTTATCACATATTAATCAGCTCCCAGATCACAAGCATTCGCTTTGTTTTATCAGCAAACAATTATTAACACACTGTTTAAAGTTGTATCTGAATGGATAGGTAATGATTTCTTAATATAATAACAACTTACATTTTTCAATAGTCAATTGTCGTGTTTTTTCAAACGTCGACGGCCGTTTCGGCTATTCAGCCGTTGCACAGCCAAAACTGACGACGTTTGAAACAACTCGACAATTGACTATTGAAGATGGTAAGTTGTTATTATATTAATTTACTAGATGAAACCCCTGCGTGCTCCGCACGCCGATCCCGTAGGGACTTCCTATACTCATAATCATGTTTTCTTTATAACAAAGGTGTAGGATTAATAATAACCCCAATGCACAGATGGTAAATAATGTTAAATGTTCGAATCAAATTATTTTGTATATTTTATAACAGCAGTTATAATAAATGTTAAAAGAACCAGCAAGGCTCTGGTCTACATTTTAATAAAAACCTAACCTAAAAGTTAAAAATACAAATAGTTGCTTCAAAGTTTGAAATCTGCTGTTAATGGAAATATTAGAGCAAACTGCTGTTTTATCTGTTATTTTATTCCATTGGTTGCTATGGTAATGAATGTAAATACATTCAAGAAATATTTGTTGAATCATCAGTCTAGACCTAACCTAAGAATTTGTTCTGACTAAATTTACAAATATTGAAATATAAAAATGTTTTTTTATTAAAATGAATTATAGCTTATGTTACTCATGGATAGTGTAGCTTTTTATTAGTAAAACTATTTTTTCGATCGGTTCAGTAGTTGCAGACATTACCCCCTACATACAAACAAACAAACTTTACCTCTTTATAATATTTATAACAATAGTCGGAATGGTAAAAAACATAATAAGTAGGGTTTTCTTTGACTCTTTACTAACCATAACGACGCAGCTGGTCAGAATTGGTTCAGCAGCCTAGGAGCCAAGTCGTTACAAACATTCCACACTGTGGTAAACTCACAACGCTTTTGTGTTGCGCTACCTCAGGGTGGAAAGTAGGCACGCACTTTCACGACGCTTGAAAGTAATGCAAATTCTCAGATCGATAAAGGTTTACAAGTTCAACACATTAGTTGCAAGCTCTTGACCTAAATTAATAATCAGATTGTAAATGCTAATGTGTTTACTTTCCTGTATACAGGAACGCCACTGATAATACAGATATTTCATGTTATGAAAATTATCGTACAGTAAGTTCTATGCCAAAATCAGTTTGTTAACTTTATTATTTTGGGCTGCAAGTACAAACACGTTTTTCATATAAAAAACTAATAAATACAAACATTGCATTACAGAGGTTTTATTCTTAGCTCTATTGTAAATATTAGGATTTTACACTTCGCCTCCTAACGCAAGAGCAACAGTGGACTACTCTGTTATATATGGGGCTATTTCTTACGATCTACTTGTTGCTGAAAACTGCCGATGCCGGACCATTACGCGCAACCGTAAAAACCTTACAATTCAGAGGAACTACACACCTCTGGGAACAATTGAATACAGTTTGTTCGAGAGTTGCTGGCAAGTTGTGTGTTGCTGCAAGGAAGTTGGTCGTGTGAGTAAGGTTTATAGTGCAGTCACTTTCTTAATACGATGAACATTGTGGTGTTAAAATTTGTTTATATAAACATACATATAAATAATGTGATAAAAAAATAAATCTAAAAAAATAAATTAAATCTCCATTTAAGATTTTTAACTAACGAACATTTATATTTTTCTTTATATAGATATAGGATTACTATGCATTTTTATTTTTTTATCACATTAATTATATGTATGCTTATATAAAAAAATTTTGAAAAAAAATTTATATAAAACGTTCTTCACCGATTGCTTTGAAATTTTGACACAAATTTGCATTCGAATATATTATGTGTGTTTTTATATACTTTTTGAAAAAGCGCCATTTGCTAGACATAAAAATAACACAGACTATACTACTATACTAAATACTTTACAGCAATGGGAGCACAATACTAAATGCTGTTTTTTGTTGGTACAGTAATCAGCTGTTTTGCTCTAATATGTCCATTAACAGCTGATTTCAAACTTTGAAACAATAATTTTTGTATTTCTAACTCTTAGGTTAGGTTTTCGTAAACAATTCCAACAATCTGTGTAGAATGTAAAAATAACGCACACTATACCAGCTTTTTAGGTTATGTTTTGTTTAAGTGTAGACCTAAGCCTTGCTGGCTCTTTAAACCTTTGTTATAACTGCTGTTATAAAATATAAGAAACAATTTGATTTGGACATTTAACATTATTTACCATCTAAGTTTAAAGGTTATTATTAATCTTATACCTTTATTATAAAGAAAACATAACGTATGTGTATAGTTCCAACGGGTTTGGCGTGCGGAGAATGCTGGGTTCTCCCCTAGTTATGAATATAATAATATCATAAAAATAATTATAGGTACTTGAAAAACAGTATACGAGTAGTTTATTAATATATAACTGTTGGATTTGTTAATATATACAAAACTAGACTGTCTCTCTTTACGGCATCATTTTACAACTAAGAGTTACATATAGTTTAAAGGATGTTTTTTGGCTTAGCCTCAAATTAATCTAGTCTATACCCAAAACAAATTTTGAGGAAATCAAATTTTAAAAAATGGTTCGTACTAAACCTGAACTAAACAAATCGGTACCATCTCCTAAATACACTTCGTGCTATATTCTTCCCCTTGTCGACGTTGCCAATTCGTACAAGAACTAACTACAACGACGCACTCAATAAACTCAGGTATCTGGTCACAATATTAAAATAACCTGTTGGAGATATGGTTCTTATAACAGGTACATAATTATGTTGGACCTACATCTGCCGTATCCTACTAAGTAACTTCAGAACAAGCGAACTAATTTTATTATCATTTATAATGTCTTGACCTACATTTGATGTGCTGTTGGTTGATTTGGTGGCTGTTGTAGTTCCTATTTTGTCATCAAGCAATAAAAGAATTTGTAATTTTTGGCGAACCTATACAACACAACCAACCGAAAAGCAATCCTAAGCTTTTCTGGTCTCGATATAACAAAACTGTTTTTTTACGTTTTTGTGAAAAGAAAGATAATTAAGATTGTTTTTATTTGTTTTGTTATACGTTAGATTGGGCCCACTTATTAATTTTTTTTCTATCTATTACAAATTGTAAGATTGAGTACAATGTCGTTTGTAGTGAGAATACTACTATTCTGACAATTCACTAAAATGCATCAAACAAAATAAATGAGTAAGGGTAGTTTAGTAGTAAATCATTGGTGCGAAAAATCTTGGGTTGATTTATGTTTTTTCACTTACAATTTAGTAAAAATGTATCTTGTATACTGAACACATTTTTTGTATGCACAAGTACTACTATTAATACAGTAAAACTTGACTAAATCAATACTTAATAAGTATTTAGTTTGTAAAAGTATAGTAGAAAATAATATGGGGAAGTAGTGGAAGGAAAGAAAGGTGAAGACTGATTTTGATAATATTGAAAACATTCAAGTGCCACATGGAGGAAAATATAAAGAGAAAGTTTGAGAGAGTGTGTTTGAGCCATACCGTATTCAAACATACTAACGTGTTGTAAAGGGTTCCACTATTGACCGCTTCAAAGTGTAGTGCTACTCACAAATGAAAATGTTAAAAAACAATTTATTTTTTGGAAAATATTATTCTTTGTTTAAGCCTCTAAACCTTTAATTTTTATGAACCTGCAAATGTAATTCGTGAGTTAAAGAGTCAACAACAATAATAAACGAGTAGTAAACATGCATGCAACTATTTATAGAAACTAAGCATCAATTTATCACACTTTCAGACAAAGAAGCACTATCCAAGCTATTCATAAAGTATGACTCCAAGTCAACAGACTTAATTGTTTCCGGGAACGGGTTTCACAAACGACACGCCGCGATTATGAAAGCTTTATAATACATATCAGTTTAGTATGGTGGCATGGAGAATATAATAGTTCCTCTTCCCTTGCTCTTTGTCCTTGTTATGCAAAAGTTTCTGTGAGTAAGTCAGTAGTGAGTTTAAGTTAATTTATGTTTGTAAGTATGTAGGCTTAGCTTACGACTTTAATGTTTATCTTAAATTTGGTTAAATCTTTTTAGTTAGAGTGCGTGTTTGTACTTCATGTGTAATATGACGATGAAATAATTGAGTACTACTGTATTAGTAATAGAAATCAATAGTACTTTAAAGGATTAAATGCCTTACAAAGGATCAGTAGTGAGTAATGTTATTGATTCCGTGTATCTAGTTGATTGCTTTGCTTTATACTTCCTTCCTTTAGTGCCTTCAGCTTCTCTAAGCTTGCTTCAAGGGGGTCTATAGTTTAATAGGATATGTTGAATGGCATACACAACATTCAATTCGTTTAAATAATCGATATGTCGCAAGTATTGAGTTAATACTCAGTAGTTCCTAGTAAACGCCGTGGCGGTTCGCTTAAGTATTACAAATACAATACTTCTTTTATCTGACAATTTGCGTTAAGTAATCAGTAATTAACTGGGTCATTCAAGGTTAGTCGATCTTAATTTAGACGAGTCACCTTTGTGGTGAAGAGAATCAAAGTTAAATCGCACAGCAAAATTAAAGTTTGACAGTTTGTGACCAATCTGATGTATTCTTATTAGCATTTTCCCTTTCAATCAGTAATTATTTTGGCGTGCATAAACATCCGAGCAGTAGAGCTAATTACACTTGCAGACTGACAAAAGCTATGCTTTACAACACACTGGGAAACCTTGTGTTCGAGGGTTTGACTTGACTCCGAAACTTACATTCGCCGGTTCGAATCTGGTCAAAGATGTCTGTGTAGTGGACATATTTTAAAAGGAATATTGATTGTCTAGTGATGATAGCCTGTCGTGTGTTATTCTTAAAAATTGGATACTGGCCTGTGTTTTGGAAACCTGAATCCTGTCTATGTTTGAAGGAAATAAAATCACTATCTTTATAGAGAAAAATATTGTCATGAACATATAGCCTAACTAAGTTAGTTTAGTAAAATAAAGCTCATGAATTTTATGAGCTATTTAAGGAAGAGACTTTGTTGGGTTGGTCACAATGCCAGAAAGACGCACAAGAAATTAGTAGGAGATTAATTAAAATATACGTGCACAGAAGTAGAAGCAACTCGAGTTGATGGTGCGGTCTAAGATGTGGAAACCTTTTTTCTATGTAAGGAATTGCAGAAGCAATTTATAAAGCCACCTGTTGGAGGCTCACTTCTGGTTTTAGCGCCAAAGAAGACGAAGAAGTCGCGCTTTACAAATGCGCCTCTGTTCAACATTGTTTTACAAAAGAAAACAAATATCTTGTTCACATACAGTAGTATAAACTGATTGAAAACAGTGTTCCATATGATTACCTGCCGAAATTTTGTACAATCTGCCATAACTCAAACTACCCTTATTTATTTTAAATATAATTTTAATCAATTGTTGCTAACATTAAAAATGTATTAAATCAAGTACTCTCTAAAACTACTCTACTTATCAGCTTTTAATTTAATTTAACCAAAATCCAATTATTAAGTTTTGAGTTAAAGTAAATCGGACGTATTCGTAGATATACAGTTGGTAACTAACGATCATAATGACCCTTTATACTTTCACGACGCAAGCAAGGAAAACTAATTAGTAGTGAGGCTGACATTGCGTTCCTTTCCCCGGTTCACTATTAGAGTTTCAAATTTCTAATTAATTTACATGCAACTTTAGTAACTTATTGACAATGTGCTTAATTAGTTGCATTAATATGGTAGTAGTGTGACGAGAAAGATCCTTGTATTAGTGTTTCAATTTGTGTTATTGGACTTCCATGAGAAGTTCTAAAGTAAGTTTTAGTTTTACATTGTCATTATAATCAAACCAAGACCACGAGCTTTGTTTCGAGAACGTAGCAATACGAGTACAGATAAAAAATATACGACTTTAAGATTTACAGTTTTTAAGTTATTTCTCGGCCTATAATGAACAGATTGACTTCATCTCTACTTAAATATCGCTAACTTTCAAAAGGAGATAATCCGTTGATGCACTTAATATCTCCAATATGCAGACTAGACTTGGTGTAGCTGACAGTTCGATGCCAAATTAAAAGCCTTTAAGCCAAAAATGTATAATTTTAGTATAAATGGTAAACTAAGGCTGCTTGAAAAGAAAATTTAAAACTTTGTTAGCTTTGAATAAATTTATTCAATCTATATTCAAAGCTTGTTTTTTGCGTCTTTGTTTTTTAATTTGTGTATTATACATGCAGTTTGCTACTCACGTAGTGTGCAGTACCGCATCCCACCACTGCAAGTGCTAGCATCGATCGTAATAAGGGTGGCTTTTTTACTGGCCCACTGCGATCTCCGTTTGTTTTGGAAGTGTCGACCACTGAGCAACGGATTTTCGTACCGAATATGGAAAAGATCCTCCATGTAGGCCTACTAAAATATGAAAAACATAAGTGTTTGGCTTCAACGGTATGTTCAGTGAGCTATATAAGAAATTCTCAGTACGTCCAGTGTACCTGGCGTTGTCTTTGAGCAAGTAAAGCAAAGCTATGTTAAGATAACCTATAAAATTAACTTAGGGTGCTTCGAGCTTGCTGAGCATTCCATGTGCGACGGGTTTGCTTATTTTTGGGGAAAAGGGTTGCTCTCAAAAGATTCTATGCTGAAATGTTACATTGTTTGGT
The DNA here is from genome assembly GCA_018207615.1 of Philaenus spumarius. Lineage (NCBI taxonomy): Eukaryota > Metazoa > Arthropoda > Insecta > Hemiptera > Aphrophoridae > Philaenus > Philaenus spumarius. Next base: position 331,473 of record JAGFPH010000207.1, read on the forward strand.
TGAAGACAAGGATTCCTAAGATAAACTTTAGTGATAATCGACTTTCCATTTAAGTGGTAAAGTAAATACTCTAAAATGTCGTATTTGGGAGTGAAAATCCTCGGCAACCCTTAGAACATGTTCCTGTTAACGTCTTTTGTGCCTTGAGGAAAAGCAAAGTTTATAATTATATATTTTTGCAAGAGACTAAGAATAGTGTACTTATTCATCAACGGATTAGTGTTCTTGGATATGCTGCAACGTTTTAACACTTTCATAGAATTATGAGGACGATCAAGATAGACGCAGACACTTCCAGCAAGATGGCGCACTGCTGCACTACCTCATTGAAACCTGGATCCCCACCTAAACACCTCGTTTACCTGAAATGACTCATCTAGTTTTTACTTCTGAGAATTTATCAAGGATGAAGTTTATAAAATACTCGTACCTTTATTGGTTTCTCTCGGAGCAGGAATCTATGACGCAGTTGAGGAAGTTATGCCTGACATGGTGTTGCGTTTTAGCTGGAAATTGAATCAGTTGTTATGCGAAAAATCACCAACGGAAGTCACATCGAACTAACTGACTACAAGTAAAAAATTGTATGCATTTTGCTAAAAAATTACATCAAAACCAGCTCTGTAGTAGTCTGAATAAATTTATAATTTTTTGTATAATGGATGAGCATCCTGTACCAATGGGAAACAAATATATATATATTTTTAGTAGAACCTGATAATAAGTGTGTGTCTTGTAATTAAATGTGTTATATTAAAAACTGTCCTTTATGTATGTGTATTTTGTCAGTAGTATTATGTTTGTTGATAGTACGACTCCAGTTATTGGTTCACTTTTACTTGACAAAATGAAAAATATATTTTCTAGCTCCTCTTCAGTTCTCTGACCTTCAGTCAGTGGAAATCATATTCATGCGAGATTTTTATACCATGCGAGATTCATTAAGATCTTTATTTTAGAGGATTTAATATTTTACTTTCTATTAAATTTACATATATTTAATTTCTGATAATGTTGTTTATAGTTACAAAACATTGGCATTGATATATAAATAATTTACTTAATTTATTTTAAAATCAACTTAAATTAATTGTAATATTGTATAAAAGATGGACTGTTTTCAACATTAGTAATTCCTGTTCTATTTTGTAGTCCGTAATTAAAACATCTAATCTGAACTATTTCATGTGTAAACGTCCGTGCTCGACCCATCACATACATTCTATCATGCGTGATCCCCGCTGTGTTTTAATCAAAGGTGGTTTGATCTGTACTAAGTATATCATATAGCTTACGTTATATGTAGATGCAAGCGTTATTAGTTTAGTGTATATTCCTTGTTTATAAATTTGTAAGATAGTTTATCCCTACCAAATATTCTATCCTTATATATTATTTCTCAAATATGTTTTTTTGTCTCTAAGCGATATCTCCCTTAATTTTTCATCAAAATAAATTATTCAAGCATCATTTTAAAGCTTATGTTCCCCGCTATTGACGAAAAATATACAAACAGCTTAAAACTCATGTTTTCGTTACAAAAATGTATTAAACTTTTATATTATACTTCATACGCTTCCTAATGAAAGGCGCCATCTATTAACAATCTGTTTAACTAACATGACAGCTGCATCTGTTTACATTCCTATGCAAGTGTTATATACTGTTATTTATAAACCAAAGTATATAAATAAACGTAATTAACTAAACTAAATCAACGTATTAAATCAGGTAAGTACTCCTTCCTGATTTGCGAAATATTCGCACGGGTTAGCTAGTTTATTTATTTAATAGAGTAAGTTTGGTTTCTATAAAATCGATATTATTAAATGTTTAACGTAACTATTAGCATTCAATCATTAACCATTAAGTACTTCTTACCTTACTTTATTGTTTCTTTTTAAATTACGATTTTAAAACGCTTAATTACTTATTTGTTTTCAATAAATATACCGGTAACAAGTTTATAGAAAAGTTAAATATTGTTAATATTTTTTTTTCCGCTTACACACTTCCTCAGCAAGGGATATTGAATTCAATTACAAATGAAAAAACATAGACCAAGACCGGGAGTGAACCCGGAATCTTCACGTTTCCGTCGTGATGCTCTGCCAAATGTTTTTTCACTTGTAATTTAATTAAATATCCCTTGCTGAGGAAGTGTGTAAGCGGAAAAAAAATAATTATAATAACACCACTGTAAGCTGCGAAATAAGAATTGAGATTGTTTTCAATGTCGTATACACGAGATATTCAATCTTTTAATTCAATAATTGCAGTAAAACCGTACAAGTGAAATAACATCGACCAATATCTGGAGATATCAGAGTAGCTCTGTTGGAAACGTGAAGGTCCCGGGTTCACCTCCCGGTCTTGGTCTATGTTTTTTTTACTTGTAATTTAATTAAATATTGTATTTTTTAATCTTTGTATCGATATTTAATATTTCTCTATTTCGGAGTTTGAAGTTATATTTGTACCAAATGTAAATTGGTCAGAAAAAAACTTATATGAAATAGTAAATATAAGTTTATTTATTATACACCTAGACAATATCTATTTGTAAAGATTAAAATGTCTAAAAAATTAAAAAAACTGTAAGGAATATAAATCGTTTGTCATATTGGTTTAATCTGAAATTGTATTAACACTGGAAAGTAAACTATTTTAACACAACTTACAAAATGAGAAAGCACAATGTCCATTTCAGAGGTATTACAAGTAAACGATTTTAACATAACTTACGAAATAAGGAATCACAATTACCATTTCAGAGGCATTACCAAGTAAACTATTTTAACACAATTTGCAAAATGAGGAATCACAATTTTCATTTCAGAGGTATTATTAAGTAAACTATTTTAACACGACTTACAAAATGAGGAAGCACAATGTCCATTTCAGAATTATTTCCAAGTAAACTCTTTTAACACAACTTACAAAATGAGGAAGCACAATGTCCATGTCAGAGGTATTACCAAGTAAACTATTTTAACACAACCTACAAAATGAGGAATCACAATGTCTATTTCAGAGGTATTACCAAGTAAACTATTTTAAAACAACTTACGAAATGAGGACGCACGATGTCCATTTCAGAGTTATTACAAAGTAAATTATTTTAACACAACTTACTAAATGGGGAAGCACAGTGTCCATTTCAAAGGTATTTCTATGGAAACTATTTTAACACAACTTACAAAATGAGGAAGCACACTGTCCATTTCATTTTTAGCATGCATGTATCTTATTCATGCTTCGATTGTGGTACGGTACGCGAGATTTCATTCGAGAATACCCACGTAAAAAAGTGCCGTACGAAGAAGTGCCATAAGGAGTTTTCACTTCAAAAAGTTCAAAATGAATAACAGTGCGATTTAGTTAAATTTCTGAAATTAAGTTAACATAATTAATATGGGTTTTAAAAAGTCGATCTTCTTGAAGCTTTTCTTCGAGTAAGCAAGACGCTTGTCGTAGGATATCCACATCGACCAACCCTTTTATGTTTATTCTGATTTTTAAAACTGTGTCTGCAATTTAAACTTAGCTTGTTTTCACTACAAACTGACAGTTGAACCGATTTGGCTTAGTGATATAATAGCCTGTACTACATAGAGTTTTTAGCTATTCGCTAAAAAAAAAAAATCATTTTCAAATTAATTTAATATTGTCTTTTCTTATCTCTTAAATAAACAAACAAGACCACTTGCAACACATAAGTAATACGTTAAATTGACGTAATATAAATTACAATACTTTCGGAATTCTATTCTACCGTTTATTGATAGTAAGCATTGTTAAGCAACTCTTTTCATTTCGTGAGGATCAATGAGTGTAAATAAGAAGAGGAATGGTATAGAAATAGAAAGCAATCAGTAAGATATACTGAATCAATAAAACCACTTCCATCTCTGGTCGAACCTTCAGGCGTCTAGTGTTAACAAGAACGAATGGAATTACGTTTCCGTCATTATATCTATTCCTTTAGAAGTCGTAATAAAAACTCGCCGTACCTCGAGACTTGGCGTAATTGCTGAAAATACAAACGGTATTTATTGGAAATTTAAGTGTTCAAGGTATAACGGCGTTAGTTCAGTTGCATTGAAATCGGTTCATTATTTTGTTTGCTCGATTGTTACAAAAAAATGCATACTTATTACCGGTACTTAATGTTTACACACAGTGTCTATAAATGTACGCCATTTTCTTTTTTCAATAACAAGATGTAACGACAACATGATTGATATATGTATACTGAATTTTGCAGAATGGTTATACCCCCGTTACCTCCCGTGTGTGCTTCTCCCCAGTGATCGCTCCACTCACACAATTTTGAGTGAAATTGTTTAACGAAGCCTATATTTTATTTCAGCTCAAAATACCTATTAACCTATTATTTTTTAGGGCACACAAAACCTAAGATTGACGTGCAGCAAGTAATCCTTCAAGGAGGTGACCACTCCAATCTAATCTAATCTAACCTATATTTTATGAATATAATTTTAAATATAACGAACACTAATTCACTATTATCTTCTAACATAAAAAAAAAAAATATTCCTTTGTTCGAAATCTCAAATCTCCGAAAGTTCTTCGCCGATTGTTTTGAAATTTTCAGACAACGTCGCATTAGAATACTAGTGTGTTGTTATACACTTTTTGTGTTACTGCGCAATCTGTGGACGTAAAAACAACACAAACTATACTAAATACTTTACAGCAATGCTAGCGCCATATACTAAATAATAATTAAATATGTTTAGTGTTGGTACAGTAATCAGCTATTTGCTCTAATATTTCCACTCCAGCTGATTTTAAATACACTAGACTAAATATTTTACTGCAATGGCATCACCATTGTAAATAGTAGTTCA
>JAGFPH010000207.1:342990-357832 GCA_018207615.1 Philaenus spumarius
GATTTTAGTAATTACAGCACTAAATTTTCTAAAAACGGAAATTAAAATCTCTTATGGCAATTTAACATGGGGAAAATTTTTAGGCCTATTCCAAGTGAGATCTCGAATTCTATTGGACCGATTGACATGCAGTTTGTGTTAAATGAAAGGTAATTAACTCTATATTTTCCCATTTTACTTAAAATTTTACTATTCCATCATTTAATATTTTAAAAATGTAATTTAAAATATTTTCTATTCAATAACATTGTATTTACTGATCAACTGATTATAACAGCACATTTTTTATTATCATCTGGAGTTCTATTGGACATAAAAATATATAATAGCACAGATCAGCTGATTATAACAGCACATGTTTTATTATCATGACATGGTTAGTTTATATTGTAATTTACTTTATTGAAGTAGGTTATGTTTAATTTTGCTGTTGCTTAATTATGTTTTTCTGTTTATACTTCAATAGTTATGGAGGTGAACGGATAATTATTGATGATGAAATTGTCTTTTTAGTAAATTTAATAAATCAATTTAAATAAATTTAATAAATCAATCAATGATGAAATTGTCTTTTTAGTAAATTTAATAAATCAATCTCTTATTTAATCAAGCAACTAGGCCTACATTAATTGCAAAAACTTCGCACAGGTTAGCTAGGGTTCCAACAGGGAGTTGGGGAGTGGGGGGTTGGCGTGCGGAGCACGCAGGGGTCTCCCCTAGTTTAAAATTAAAATTATCCGTGTCAGATGAAACATTGTTAGAGTGTTTTATAGGTGAACAATATCAGAACAAACAGTCCAATACAACTATCTACAGGTTTACTAATCTTTAATTTAATTTTGAAGATAAACTAATACAATTTGCAGGTCGTTCAAGTTGTTCATGAACATCAAAACTATAATTCATTGATTACAAAAATATTTAATTGGAATGTTTATTGATATAAACAAGTTGAAAAACAAGATTTTTAGTTAAATTACTGGAAAACAATAAAACATCTGGTCGACTTTGGTTATCTGTGGAGTATGCATTAGAGTTTCCTGAAAAATTATTGTTGTATGCATATTATGCCGAGAATAAAAATATAAGAGAAAACGTAAGTGCTAACAAGTGACTCACGTTTGAATTTCTTAGGCCTCTTTTATGCACATGTTTTGTTTCGCGCGATAGTGTCGCGCAACATTGGTTAATTTTGCAATGTTAAAAAGAACGTACGATTTCAAGTCGCGCGTTTTCCAATATTGCCAACCGAATGTTTCACTTTCGCTTCATTCTATCAAATGGATCCGTGCGTGGTGTACGCTTATTATTATTTTCTATTAAAAAAGAGAAGGAAACGAAGATGGGACTTCAATGCTGAATGTATCCATTATAGATAGGTCAAAATACTAGCTAACACTAAACTTACCAATGATCAACACGGACTGACAAATAAACCGACAAGATAAATTACGCCAGCCAGGCACCTGTTGGCAGCACTGTTTAGCAAAGTCGCGCGACTTCAGAAAGTCGTACGTTTTCAACTCTCGTGTATAAACGATACCATTAAACTCAATGCTCTTCCAAATCGCGCTTGTTCATGTCGCGCGACACAAAACGCGTGCATAAAAGAGGTCTTACTGCTAGCATACGACTAGTATAGCTGCTCAAGTTTGATTCCGTTTACTGAGTTTTATGCATTTACTCGAATGGGATTGCACACCAATTATTTACTTACTTGTGCGTGACATGTCCAGTTTTATCTAATCTCGGAATCACTAACGTATTGTTTCACTACGTAGAAATGTAACCTTGAATAAGATGAATTGTTATTCGTACTAATGTTTGAGGTAAGGTTGAAATAGAGATTATGTTTTGCTCAAAATAGAAAACGGAATATGAAATGTGCATTTAGGTTTAGACGTAATAGGTTTAACAAATTAATGGTTTCTTGTAACAGCATGGCGAGGATTCAGTAGTGCTAATTTAACTTCTAACTTGTTATCTCAAAAACAATCATGATGAACAGCTTTGGCTAACACGCGCAGTCGATGCTGTAATATACTGATATTCTCCCGGTAAGATTAAAATGTCTATTTTAAGAACTCCGTAATAGGTATACTTTATGCCCTCGCATAATTTGTATAGCTCATGGCCAACATTTCTTCCGCTGACTGTTTTGCTTTACCATTGACGGTTTCAACAGTGTAATGGATAAAAAGGCTTACCAACGGCAGTTTTTATTACAACACTTTTTCAATCACTGCTCAGCCGCATTTAGAAAAAGAATGATAAGGAGACATTGTTTAACACATCATTATAAAAGGATTAAAACCTTTTTAGGCGATAGTTAATAAATATACAAAATACTCTTTTTGGTATGTTATACAGATGTTCATAAAGTCCCTCTAACCCCTCTCATTAATTTTGTTACTGAAAATCAGTTTAGCAAAACGTTGTGTATATCTAGTGTTGCATAACTAGGCACATTTTTTGACATATCTGACTGTCTATGATTTTGATGGCTTAGGGGGTAAGTGGCGTTAACAATTTCAAATATAAAGGTAGGTCATTTAATACACAATTGAAAAGCTTGTTAAAAGAGAAACACAATGGCGCAAACTAGAGTTTAATATCTTACTTCGTTTCAAAGTAATGGACAATCAAAGTTCTGGAAAATGATTTTGTTATCATAGCTTCAGATCAGGTTATTAATTTGTTAATTTGTAGGTTCTATGTTATTTTCAGAACTTTGATTGTCCATTACTTTGAAACGAAGCAAGATACTAAGCTCTTGTTTGCGCCATTCTGTTCTTCTTTTACACCTCAAGCCCCCCCCCTCCCCCAAAAAATAAAGGTTTAGATATGTCAAATAATGTGTCATGTTATGCAACACAAGATATATACAAAGTTTTATTAATTTATTTTCGATATCAAAAATTATAAACGGGGTTAAACTGACTTTATGAACACTCTGTATATTTATTAATTACGGATAGGATGATGGTTTGGAAAACAACCAAATTTTATTTTAAAATTCTCTGAAATTTCACGTCTTTCAGTAAAATTTAGCAAATTTATTTCTACAAATTTAAAAATTCAAATACTATAATAAATGCGTTAATAGTGATGGTCGTAAAATAATCCATTAATTTGTTTATCTTAACAATAATCTGGTGAAGAGTGTCAACAAAATTCAAAACTGGGACTAGATCATTAAACTTGCTCCTCAGAATGGTTGACAGTAAATAAATTGGCAATCTTTAACATCGTTTCTCCAGTACGGCGCTAGCCTTCTGTAATCAATGAAAGGTTTTTGTATAGCCGTAGTAAAAGGTTAGTAGCAAAATGTGTGATTATGCTGTTAATTAAGGTAGACGAGCGTGTTTTCACGGCAACTCTCGTGATTGCTTCGCTTGCATAATTATAAGTTAAATAATTTAACGTGACCTATATTTTAAGAAAAATCTGTTTCATCCAGTAAAAAAAACCAAAAATCCAAAAGCTAGAAATCCGGTGCAGGTTAACCAATTTTAATATAATATATATATTTTGTTTAATTCGTTCGTCTCGGCATGAAGATCAAAGTTTTAAAAAGTTTTGTGTTTTGGTTTTGTAGCGAATTTCCATAGGAAAAATGAGCTATTGCAGTGACCCTAAGGTCGGACGTAGTAAATGAGCACCGATCATGGTCCCCAGAACACGTCATTAAAAATTTTAATTCCCATTTAGTCCAAATTTGGTACACACGTTGGTTGTCTACGTAGCTCGACGAGTTCGTTAGCAAAACAAATTCAATAACCGGAAGTACGTTTTTTGACCGGAAGTAACTTTTTTGAAATTTTTACTACGAAAATTTAACTTTTTTTAGAGTTTTATCAAATGTGGGATATTGTTCTGCACATTTTGTTTTTTTACACGGCCTTATAGCTCACTTGGTTCCCCCAAAATCGACCAAAACGTAAAATACCACAAAAGTACTCGGTTTAAATCCACATGGGATTTTATCGTGGGGGCATCTTCTGATCCGAGGTCGACGGCCGAGTTTTTCCGCTGCGAGTGTTAGTCGAAGCTGGAGTCTTAGGTGCAAACAAATTCTACTAATATATTTCGTACACAAAGGCAGCTGTTCAGGGCCGCCGTGAGCAGAACAATTTCCCAAATAGTTGGTTGAAACCTTAAAACATATAAACTTAATTTTAGAAATTTGCCCAACTCACGCTGCCTGGTAGAATTATTTGAAAATGTACCGGAAAACATTTCCAATGCAAATATCTTGACTTCTACAAATAATTTTTGGTAACTTGAGGGTTATGTAGAAACTGGTCATGAATATAAAAACAAATAAAATTCAATATGGTGGATACAATATAGCTGCAATTTTCTTTTAACATTCAACTATTTTTGGAGTTTTTAAAGACATTTTCGTATCGTAAGTTCATTTTGATTTTAAATTTGTTCGTTCGTTACATAGATCAAAATTAAATAAATTTTTTGATCCTCAGTTTTATTATAAATGTACAGGAGAATATATGGAATTCCCAAAAAAAATTTAATAAAATGCAAATATTTCCTGACTTCTAAAACTAATTTTTCAAAACATTTTTTCGTTCATCTATACAGGGCTAGTTGACATGTTTGGTGCTAGTTTGTTATATAAGTAGTTAGTTATACAATTACGCACTCAATAAAGACATGCACATGAGTTAATTAAATCATTCGTTAAGAGCCCTTTGAGCAATGTGAATTTGAAAAAATACACACGCAATATGTGTATTTGATTAAGTATTACGGTTTCACTTATGTTAACCGTCAAAAGCATAATCCAATTCCTGTTTAACATTGTATAATAGTCGTTTATTCTTAAGGTATTTTTCGTTGAATTTAATTAAGTAGTAGGTCTAGTTCTATGAACAGTAGACCTCGCTCGTTGAAATAACAGACGTGGTTTTAAAAAGGACTGCAACTCAGTAAATGCGACACAACGCCAATCGGGCTCCTACTCGGCTCCTCTCTCTCTCTCCCTTATAAAATTATAAGGTTTTATGAAGATGTCTAAAGAATAAACGTATAAAAACATCGCTAAAATACAAAAACTTGGACGATTTTTAACAAATTTGAAGTTTGCGGCCATTTTATGAGCTTACCGTTAGGGATACGGAAAATAATCAAGAAACCAATTTTGTAGAACATCAAATTTTCTACTCGCAAAATATTATTAGTTTTTCAATTCGACTTACGGTTAAGAAACAAACTGGCTTTGGAAAAAGCTTACACAGAGAAACGGTGCGGCCGCCATTTTTATTTTATTTAAAGGGTTAAAAATGAAAAATGGAAAAAAACCGTAACAGAGCTTGAGCTAGGAATAAGGATCATTCATGCAAAAAATCATGACAATCGGTCAAGGGGTTTGGCCGTAATCGTGAGACAGACAGACAAATAGACAGACAGACACACAGACGAAATGCCAAATGGTCGAGCTAAAACAGAGACCTCGCTTCGCCCGGTCAACTACCAAGTCAAAACCAAAACGATATCTTATCAATCTTTATAGATTTAGGGTCGTATTTGAAATAAATATAATTCAAGTCACATTTAAGTATTGCTTTAAAATACGCCCCTTAATCAGTTCATTTAGAAAATTTTGCACTATCATAAACAAAACTGAATTTATTTAGACCTTAAAACCAATAGATGGGATTGCAAAGGCAACCATTTTCGTTTTATGTCTCCTACTTGTGCGCCTACCTTGTGGACACTGGCATGAACATGTAGTGCAAATATTAATATTTATTCGTTGCCATAGCAACTTTAAGTTAATATGTACATAGCTTCCTTGTAAGAGATGTTTATTTTTAAACATTTTCATGTAAGTTCAGTAATTTCTGAGACTATCCAGAACATTCCCACATATATATACAAAGTATAGCATTCCTATCCTACTAGAGAGTTCCGCCCTGCTCACTTCCCTGCTTCTCCTCATCTACACTCGACAAATTATGCAAACAGATTATTGTATACTCTGATATTTTCACGGACATTTCGATTAGTACAGAGGCACTAGGATCGGAGTGGGGGTAGCGGTGACCTGGATTCTGTCGCATGCGCAGTAGAGCCAGAACTTTTGCGTGAATGACAGGATTTTTTTATATAAAAGAGATATGTACGTTACACATTTAACTTTGCTATGTGTTTTAGAATACGCGTTCATTAGGTGATTGTTAACAGTTTGTAAACACTTTGTATATGCAAGTATTGCGACATCAGCTGATTTAGTTAAAACTGGCCAGAGTCTGTGTATGTGTCTATTAATCTGCAATAGATATTCATTCATTTGTAGCTATAATAGAGACGTTCATTCTTGACAAGATTTCGCGAAAATGTCCCTAAAGCCAGGGCCCTACTACAGAAATCACGTTTGACCCAACATATTATTGATAAAAACCACATGTTTAATAGCATTGTCGAAAATATGGATATCATACACTTCTGCCATAAAAACTGCAAAATGGACACTCTTGAAAAATATGAAATAGACAAAGCTTTAAAAAATACACGTGTAATGTCTTAAATGATTAATTCAAATTTAATTCGAACCCCATTTTTAACCTTTTAAATAAATATTCTGTGATCACAGACCTGACGACATAAGGAGAGGGGGGAGGGGGATAAACTGAAAATGCCTAAGTCTATCCAAACTTTCGGACACGCAGTGTAGGACATGTCCTTTACGGATACAAAAGCGAGTGAGATACTTTTACTTTCTCCCCCCCTATATGGAGAAAGTATTGTTTTGGTCCAAATTTTCGAATTTGGATTTTTAGTGGAATTATCTGTTTTGGTGCTCTCTGAACCCAAAAATATTTTTAGTGGAATTGTTTTGGTGCTCCCTGAACCCAAAAAAGTGGGTTTTTGGTGATGTCTGTCCGTGTGTCTGTTAGGATATGTACAGAGCTGGAGACTATACCAATGGTCCGATTTTGATGAAATTTGGTATGTAGGTGTAGTTCTAGAATATCTCCAGGTTTTTTTTTTCATTTTTTAAAACTTTTGATTTTTAATGAGTTTTGCCCCCAAAAATGGCAAAAAATCGAGAAAAATCAAAATTTCTCAAAAAGGCTCTAACGATGTTGATACAATTTGGCTTATTTGTAGCCCTTAACGTACCCTACCATATGCAAAAAAACAGCATCTTTCTAAAAATTCTCGTTTAGGTAATAATAATAATAACTGATTTTTGCGGGTTTTTAGCCAAAAAGAGGGTTGTTTTTCAAAACTTTTTTCGTGCATCTATACAGGCCTAATTGACATGTTTGGTGCAAATGTGTTCGAAATCGATCGAATAGTTTAAATAATAATAATAATATAATATGGATGTGTGTTACATGCATCTAATATTTTCCATGGTAACATTTTCCTACTTTTGCAATTCTAAATAACCACACCACCTCCTATGCTACTCTTGGGAAGGTATAAAGTTTCAACTGAGAGAAAATACGTGGCAATTATCTGGTACCGTTTATTTTAATTTTTTGTGATCACGTTTAAGTGTTGTGTGAAATATTTTAACGATGTTCAGCTGATCTGAACCTTTGTATAAAAATATTTATTTGATAATTGTCTGAACAAGCCTAAAATGAACCTAAAATTAATGAAATAACGATTGGTTATTTTGTGCGTTACTAAAAAATAAATAAATAGAAACCCCTGTTATATAACTTGACATTGCCATCACGATCGAAACTTTTTTTAAACTGATGAAGTTGAAAATTTATTTTTCTTGTGTCCTTTTGAGTTTTGAGGCTCAAAATGGTTTAATCATTTACAACTGCAAATAAAAGCTGGTATTTTATTGAATTATTTTGCTGTATATTTATTTGAATTTATTTTAATTTTGCATAACGTACTTACTGTATGCCAGTTAGACTAGTAAAGCTAACTAAACTTCTAGCGTAATAGACAAAATTCAGATCTAAATTTTTTCTTAAATATAGTACTCAAAACCTCTTGTAATAACCATTCATTTAGAAATATTCTAAACAAATTTTGTTTGAAACTTTTGTGGATTTATAAAATTGTTGATTTGAATAATATATGAAAATAAACATAATACATCCTTTATCTTTAAATGTGGACATTGCTGTTACAATTAATTATTATCCTCGTAGGGTTACCATTGCATTTAGACGTGATTACAAATATAAAAGCTCAAAGAAGGCGGTTTCATGCATGTGTGCACATTTTATCTCCCGAATCCCTTGACAGTTTTCAATTAATTATACACAAACCATTCCTAGCTGAATAGATTTACTTTTATCGCCAGTGTTTGTTCAAGATGACCTTTAATAAGTGTCATCAGTCGATTATAGATTCATTTTCAAAATCCATACGTTGTAATTTTAAAGAACAGTAGAGGCGTTTGTATATAACATTTTTGTTCAAGAATAAAGAACATTACATTTCTGACCTATTATTAGACAATGCAAACTAGCATGATTTCGACCCGAATAAATACATTTTGGTCTACAGCACCGATTTTAATGCAGTTTTCTGCATCGTGTTCAGAAAAATTACCAGGAAAAAGTCTATATAGGCCTATGACCAGTTCCTGGAGAAAGCGGAGATTTATCGCGGGTACATAAAGTGCATCTAAAAGTGCATCCATTTTTTGAAACCTCTAAAAATGTATGAAAAGCCGCAAAAATCAGTACACGAGGGTTTTTGGGGGCGCTGATCTCATTTCTGACCTTGCGAAATGCCCCTCTATTGCATCGGGGGGGGGGGGGGGTCTGTTGGGACGATGGAGGGAAATTCTGAAGTTGTGACAGAGGTTTGAAAATTTCTTCTCGGGGTTTTTTGAAGACGCTCATTTCAATTCTGAACTGGCGAAATGCCACCGGTGCACCAGAATCAGCGCCCCCCCCCAAAACCCCCCGAGGGGAATTTTCTAGTCTCTGTCGCAATTTCTCAAATTTCCCCCATCGCCCCCCCTCTCCGGTTCACCGGGGGCATTTCGCATGGTTAGAAATAAAATCAGCGCCCCCAAAAACCCCCGATTAGGAAATTTTCAAGTCTCTATCCCAATTTATAAAATTTACCCCCACCGCCCCCCCCCCCCAGAGCCCCTCTGTGCACCGGGGGCATTTCGCATGGTCAGAAATGAGATCAGCGCCCACAAAAATCCCCGAGTACCGATTTCGCGGCTTTTCATCCATTTTTAGAGTTTTCAAAAAAATTATGCACTTTAAGATTCACTTTATGCACCAGCGATGCATTTCCGCTTTCTCCCGAAACTGGTCATGTGTAGACTTTTTTCCTGGTATTTTTCTGAACACGATGCAGAAGCTGCATCCAAATCGGAGCTGTAGGAAAACATTTATTTATTTTCAGTACTTTGCCTGGTGTTAGTTTAAATAGAGTTGCTAGTAAATAGATGATTTTAGAAAACATAAAAAGTTTGTTTAAATAATTAGTAACATTTTAATAGTAAAAATATATTTTTAAGGTGTTAACTTTATAACAGTAGGATAAATGAATACAATTGAACAAAGTATAATGGAAGTAAATTGAACCTGAGTAACTGGGTTCGAACCTACGTAACTTGTGTTGGACGTTAAAATGGTAAGAGTCTGTACAAAATGCCTTTCTCGGTTACTCTACTCCCCAAAATGAACTTCAATTAAGTTTAATGAAGTTAATGAACTACTACTATACAATGCATTCTTTACAAAAATAGAGGCTTAAGCGTACTTGGCGACCATCAAATTTACTGCTATGTAAAATTTCAACCGAGTGACTTAACATTTTATAATCATTCGTGAGCTCGAATTGACGGATTTCCTATAAACAAAACTAGTTACTTCAATTTAAATATTTTAAGATACTTTACGCTCATAAATTTTGGATTTAAAAACTATTGCAGGCCATTTTTTGGTTGCATTTAAATAAGAAAACAATATACTCGTAATATTTGCATAAAAAAGTGGATATAGAAATCAAACAAAAGAATCAACTCCTATAAAAGCGAGTGTACGTCCGTACGAACATACATACTTACGTACGTACCCATTACCAATCACCTGTAATACTTAAAAAGAAAACCTAGCGTAGATTACACTTTGGAGTTATGTTTACAACTGCAATAAATATAAGTCTTGTGAAGTAGATTTTCTTAAAATATGAGTTTAAGAACTAAAGTAGGCTATAATACATTATAAGATTTGTTTTGAGGTTATAAAATGAATATGAATACAACCTTTTATTATCAATATATTCATTTATACAAGTTTAAAGAAGAGATACCTATTCGTTTATATTGGGAAACATTCGTACATCTTCGTATAACATGTAAACATATTCGATTATTAATTTCTTCACTAAAATAGAAATAACTCTTAAATCATTTGAAGTTTTATCAATATGAAGTTAGAAATCAATTAAAAGTTAATATTTTTATCTTTATTTAGATATATAATAATTTATAAAAGTACAAAATGTTAACAAATAGGCCTACAGTTTTATAAGCCTTATAATTATATACAATTACCGAGTTAAAAATCCCCGTCAGCATAGGTAGGACTAGGTTAAGTCTGCTGTTTTTTTTTAAATAGTGTTTTTTAAATTATGTATTTCTAGTGTGTATCTAATCTGCCTGTGATTTTTCACACGGGTTTACTAGTATATACATAATTTAGTTTGCTATTATTGTTGTAACACATTCAGAAGTATATAAAAAAAAAATACATAGCATGCAGAATAATAAGATAATGCTGAAAATTTGGCAAGTTTTTAAAATAATAAGTTGGTATATTGACTAATAAAAAATATGCTTATTTGTGACGTCAAATTTACTATACAAGTCTTAAATTCTTGTCAAAAAGTCCTGCAGTAGAGGATTTGAGCAATTTCAAATGTTTACAGTACTGAAATTAAATAATCGTTACTGTGATTTATGAGGTCATGAAATTTAACACTTTGTTAATCAAGGGTTAGTAATTATATTATGAATCAAGGATAATACAGTAGCCTACTATATATTTCTTTCAAAAAATGCAATGAATAGTTGCAATGCATAATAAATTAATATAGATATTAATATTAATATAGAAATAAAGTGGAATGAAACGTTCAATTTTGAGTACAGTTTTAACCTTTTAAGACCAAACATTTTTCGAGAGTTGTGTAAAAAGTGTAAACTGATTTTGGGCGAGAAGTTTTAGAAACTGCTCACTGCAAACATAAACATATTTGGCAAGCGTTTGTTAAAAAGTCACAAAATATTTATATATAAATACTTTAAAACATTTTATTTTTAAATTGAAAATAAATAAATGGATTTTTTAATAAATGAAGAAATAAACTTAATTTATAATTTTATTTTAAAACGCCAAAATTGGGGGAAAAATATAAATTGCGCATTAAAGTTTTTAATTCAAATTTTTCTATTTTCAAAACAAACAAAAATTTTACTTTTGGAAACTTGATTTTTATCATTTTTATATTTCATAAAGATAAGTAGAAACATAAAATTCTTAGGCCTAGACAGCTGATCGACACAGATGCGCAGAACATTGACACAATTTGTTTAATTTATTTATTCACATTATGTTTTAATAATTATTACTATATTTATTATGAATGACATTATTAGTCTTCAAAAAATGATAATTTCATTACTTTCATTTATTTAATTACGGTCAAATTAAAATGTTCACGAATGACGAAATATCGTTAGATGGTATTTTCGGCGTATTTTAAAATTGATGAAATATCGTCAGATGGTCCCAACAGGGTTAAACGGTAACTGCCCCATACGATTCTTTTTATGTAAGATGAAAATAATATATCGTCTTTTTTGTAGCTAAATACTGTAAGAATTATACTAGTTAAACTTTTAAACAAAAACCCCGTTGATTTAGTATTCTGTTTGTACTTCGAAATATTTAGGTTCATTAGGATGTGGTTTATATTACAACTGTAGTAAAATAAAATAAATCCATCTTCCTTCAAGTATGAAAACGAATATCTTATCACACGCATAACAGATGAGTATAATCACGAAATCTCAAAGTGTAGTTTCTCCTGACAAAACATCTCTCTATATTTAAATAATGTACGAAACATTTACTTAAAGCACAGTATGAAATTACCTAACAGTGGAGTCGTACTACAACAATATCTTGCTTAGAGACGGGATAGATCGCGTATTGTCCACTCTATAGCTAACTTGACACACCGTTACGTACAAGTCGCGGTATTATACTGCCGTTGAATCCGTTACCCCTCGCGCTGCTCTGTACAAAGTTAGGGCGCAAGGGTAGGTCCAGTAGGAAGGTAGCGCCCCTCGCGTCACCTGGTGATGGCTACAACACCAAGTAAGTTATATGTATTTTGTGTCTATATAAAGATTCTTCCGAAACGTTTTGTTTATATAGTTCTGCATAATTATGTCTTAGATTGGACGGTTATTTTGTTAACACCAAGGTAGTTCGCCTACAAAATACATAGTCAAGCCTTTGTATTTACAACACATTAGTCAAAGTAAACATACTGGCACAGCTGTGTACGCTGAGTTAGTAAAGTGGTTGGATTTATTTCGCACTTTTGCTTAATGAATTTCTTGGAGTTTTTGTTTGAATTAATTATTGAGACTTAATATAAATGTTTTAATACCTTTTGTTTTTTTTTATAATTTGTTGTTGTTGTTTTTTATTTATTTATTAGGTTATCTTATAATTTATTTTTTTATCATTTTATTTGAGTTCTTGTAATATTATTAGTGTTTTCATTTATTTAATGGATACAAAATGTAAATGTTTTTGTTATTTCGTAAGCATTTATTTATTAGTATAGCATTTTTTGTGTTGACTTATTTTAATTAAGTTTTATCAACTGTATGTTTCTGTTGGCGTTTATTTTTTAGGGTTTCCTTGTGGTTACCCATTTTTTAGTTTTGTTGTGCCTGTCCATCTTTGTGTCACAACCTTATAATTCGCCTACTTTCTTTCTGTTTACGTTGTTAGTTTATATGAGGTGTATATAGCGAACACAAATACAGAATTGAAGAAAAACAATCTCCTTAAATTAAAAACACATTTTGTTTCCGTAAACCTATATAGTTTCAATTACAAGTAAAATTTAACATTTTTCATTTTCACTCCTCTATTAGCGTTTTGTACGTTATTGTTTTATGTGTGAGCTTATTATCAACTGTGCAACTCTCTTATAATTCTGCACCAGTTCTAATTACCAGGTAAATATTCTGATAAAGAAATGGATCTTTTTATATTAGTTCCGGTAAACTAATACAATTTGTATTTCCAAACTCTATTTTGTTGTCTGTAGAATTTTCTGTGATAATAAACACAGTTGGTAAAATACGTTCACGTAGCACGCACAGATGGTGCGCAATGTGACCAACCTTTTATATAAATAAAAACATGTGTGTGGTCTTGGGACCCCCGTCAGGAACGATGTTCATCACGCCTTTTCTTCAAATCCTACGTGTGTAATTAATTATAACATCAAAGCTAAGATGGTAAACATAGTTAAATGTCCATTCTTTGTAAATACATTAAATAAACATAAAATGTTGATCCATTAGTCTAGGCCTAACCTAAAATTATTGTGTGTATGTTTAATTTATTTTACCTGCCTTAACGGCAACATGCACACGTAATTTTAGGTTAGTCCTAGACTGATGAACTAACATTTTATGTTTATTGAATGTATTCACAATGAATGGACATTTAACTATGTTTACCATCTTAGCTTTGATGTTATAATTAATTATAGGCCTACACCTTTATAATAATAACATTAAACGTACGGAAACAGTAAATACTTGTATAAAAAACAAACTAATAATAAACTGCAATTGAAAGATTAAAATTATATCATTCGAAACGTACTGTGCCATAAATTGTGCACAAACGTAAATTGTGTGTGTGTTACCGTTAAGACAGATAAAATAAATTAAACATACACACAATAAATTTAGGTTAGACCTAGACTAATGAACCAACATTTTATTTTTATTGAATGTATTTACAATGAATGGACATTTAACTTTGTTTACCATCTTAGCTTTGAGGTTATAATTAATTTGACATCTTTATTATAATAACATTAAACGTATGGAACAGTAATACTTGTACCAAAATGTAAAATTATATTAACTTACTTTTCTAAGTTTGTATTACACATACTTTCCATTTCTTGAATCTACATTACAAAATTGCAGTAGCCAGATAATTTAACTCACTTCGAACTACGCCGGACGGAACCGAACGTCTCCAAATGTATTTACATTCATTACCATAGTAACCAATTTGATATCGGTTTTTCGTTACGTGTTAAATTTTCTATTTGTCAACTCCTACAGCAAACCAAGTAACGGAGCTTCGTTCCAAAAATCCCTGTTTGTAAATATGTTCTCCTTAATTCGTTTTCGCAGTCAAAACTCCAACATCAACATTTATATACAGAGTACATGTGGTTGATAAGAAATATTTTGTTAAGATTACTAATCTCACGTTTCGGGAATTTCCTTTATTTGTAGTGAGGGAACGCTTATTTAACGCCACGGTTTGCAATAATTGTGGTTCTTAAGCTGGTCGTCCACTAGGTCGGTAGAGAGACGCGACGCGGCGCGGTGCCGTGCTGGAGAGCCTCGTCCACTTAGAGCGCGGCGCGGCGCGGCGAAGTAGCTTTCTCCCCATTTTGATCACCTAATATTTCGTCATGGTGTGACAGTATTCAAAGATAAAACTATTCTCTACACTTTGTTATAATAATATTTAATTTTTGGGCAAAGCATTGGAACGGCCAATCGACCGATCCAATTGGGGTTAATTAAGTACAT
>JAGFPH010000207.1:357842-369353 GCA_018207615.1 Philaenus spumarius
GGGGCGAAAACCCTGCGATCCCGAAAAAGAGAGGTTTGCGCGTGGCAGCATGTATTCCTAAATTACTATTAGGCCTAGTTGTGTTAGCAGTCTTGTAGTATTAACATAAAAACTGGTGTTCTCAAAATAATAAATTTGAAATTGATATATATTTTTATACAGTTCTATTTAGAACTAAATGAGAAAACTTTTTTAAATAATGAAAAAAATAAACAATTTTTACTACTTTTTGTGTAGGCCTAAAATTCAACTTTTTCCTTCAGTTACTGAAAATGTTTTGTTTCTTTAGCTAATAACTTTGTAAATTTTACATCAACCATTTTTTACTAGCATATATGAATTCTTTGAACCTTTCTCTATAAAAAAGCTATTTAACACTTTTGGATTGGTTTGTAATTACTATATTTAGCGAATTTTTGAAAATATGCTTGCACGCACAACGAAATGGCTTGACATTGCAAAAAAATATCATGGGCAGTTTAAGGGTTTTAATTAACATATATGAACTTGAGACATTAAGTTTTTGAAATGAACAACAGATTGGTTGCACTGTTGTAATTCAACTAATAATCTATAGCTTTATTGCAAAAAGTTTTAATTTTTCCTAAAAATACAAATTTTTTCAACACAATTATAACATTTTCTACATTTTGTATGAAACAAACCCTACTTATTTATATTTTCCATAGATTTTTCGAAAAGGTGAAATACTTTTTTTGTATAAATATTGCATACAAGTAGGTAAAATTGTTAGGAAGAGAGACAAATAATTTATTGCTAGTAATGAATCTACAAAATAGATTCACCTTTGAATTGCGACACGTGCAGAAAGACTATGTTGTGGTTGTAAATCAGCTGCCGATATGACAGTTTGTTAGGTACGAATGTTGCCGAGTAAACCCAACAAATTCCGACCCAGGCCTCGTCCACGAGATCGAAACAGTATTTCATTTATTCGAATACGGGCGCCCCCCCCCCCCCCCCCAATTGACGAAGCTTTTATGTTAGAATTTTAATAAATTATTCCTTAGGCTATCTTGTAAAAATTACTCTTCTAATTTTTCAATTTAAAAAATGTAATTATCAATTTGTTGCCAAATGTTTGCTCTAAATAATAAACCATATTAGGTGTAGCTCATTTAGTTTTTAAGTAATATGATTCCAAACAAAGTTATTTTTTCGTCGTAAATAAATTTTGTTCGAGCTCGGTAGTTTTACACGCCACGCCGCGCCGCTCTACCGACCTAGTGGACGGATCGACCCAAGGCGTATTAAAGAAGGTGTGTGCATGCGCAGCTTCTCCCTCCACTCCAGCCTACTCGTGACGTAGAGTGCTACAGTCCGAGCTCCAGTCTAGACTCCTTCCCCATATTTACCGCCGAAACATGTACGACCTTCAAGCTTTTTTGACGTCAAATTATGTTATTAATTATAGGCAACATAGTGTGTTATTGTAATAACATTTCTTATAATTAATAACCATTAATTACAATGCCTTTTTGTGCCGTGTTTGGCTGCGGTAACTCAAACAAAAAAGACAGCTTTTTACGAGAAGTTTTCACTGATTCCCAAGAAATTTTCATCTACGAAATAAAAAGCTACACTATCCCTGAGAAACATAGGCTATAATTAATTTCGATAAAAGCGATTTTTATTTCAAAATTTTTAATTTTAGTCGGAAAAAATCTTAGGTTAACCCTAGAATGATGAACCAACACATTTCATATTTCTTGAATGTATTTACATTAATTACCATAGTAACCAATTAAATAAAATAACAGATAAAACAGCTGATTTCAAACTTTAAAGCAATTATTTGTATTTCTAACTTTTAGGTTAGGTTTTTAATAAAGTGTAGACCTGAGCCTTGCTGGTTCTTTTAACCTTTATTATAACTGCTGTTAATATACGAAACCATTTGATTTGAACATTTAACATTATTTATCATCTTAGCTTTGGGGGAATCCTAAACAATTATTATAAAGAAAACAAAATGATTACGTGTACAGAAGGTTCTAGCAGGGGTTTTCCCTAGTTTTGTATATTTTGGATTTATAACTAAACAATTTTGTAGTATTTTTCTAAAACCCTTACTTTTGAAACTTTGATTTACCAATTTAGTTTTTTTTTCTTTTGAAACGCAAAAATAGTTAGAGAAATTTGTTTAAATATTTTGTTTACAAAAATAAAATATTGGCGGTACAAATTATTTTATTTATTTGATGTATAACTCTTTTAAAAAAAATATATAGCCCTAAAATATGCTAGGATACAATAAATTACAAAATTATTTTAGTACAGTAAAAAAAATAAATATTTGTTAGTAGTCAAATTTACGATACATTAAGTAATCCCGTGACAAAATTTTGATATAAGAAATCTAGGGTTAATACTGAAATAAAACTCAATGTTGTATTCACCTTGCCTTTTTTTATCATCTAGACTACGATTTTTTAATTATTTCATTGCTAATTAGTTTACATATTTTATTTTTATTTATTATTTATCTTTGGGTAGGCTAACTAAACAATCATAATTTTAGATAATTTCAATTTTTTTAAAGTAAATTTAGACTAGTAATAGTAGGCCTAGTAAACATAACAAAACCAATAAACTGGAAAAATCACCATCTTATTGATGGTAAAAGGTTTTACCCTATAGAGCTACTTAAATGTGTCAATTCTTTAAAAATTCATATTTATACATTAAACAAAATTTACCTGTTCAAAATAATCTGAATAATAAATAACGAAGAGAAATGAGAACTAATAACAAATTAGATTAGCGTAAATTCAATCGCCGCAAGAAGCGAGTAACTACGGTTCTGATTACAATCTTATTTTATGTAGGACAGCTACAACTTTCATAAAAAAAATTGATGTCAGTATTTACTACATTTTATTCTCTAAATGTCTTTTAATGCCTCCCGAAAGTAATAGTAAAAACTTCCTCACTTAGGGTAGTTTTTATGTCATTCAAACCCGTAGATTAGATTTAGGCTTGTTTCAAAATTATTCGCCTAAGAATATTTGACCATGGACATAGATGATTTTAATGCTCACTTTATTACCTTTCCATCGATACCAAAAACATAATTTTTAGACAACCATAAAGTATTTAATTGAAAGTTTGAGCAAAAGCTTACAATTGCGCTCGGAACTGCTACTTCAATGTGTAGCACGTGACGTAGCTGCGCAAGCCGGACGAGTTCACGCTCCTTGATGCACACACCTTCTTTAATACGCCTTGGGATCGACCAGCTTTACAGGGTGGTGGAGTAGAAGTATCCAAACATACAATGATACCAGAAGTCATGAGACAATTAATGTAGAATATCTGCTAAGTTGAACAACTTTTACTAAGAAAATTCTTTTTGTATCACTATAACCAAAATGGCGGTTATAATTTAAGATTGGCTCCCTTAAATTGATTACTGATGTTATTTCTTTTTTGTTTGATTTCCATTTTCTGTAATCAACTAAACTACGATAATTTCCTTCGTATTCATACGGTTCAGGTTTTACAACACATTGTCTTGGGAAAAGGAGGAAACTAAAAATATGGTTAAATAGATAATATGGTTTTGCAATACTTCATTTTAAAATATTTTTTCGACCGATTCGTACCAATTTTAGTTTTTAAACACTATACTTTATAGTGGCTTACACATATTAGTTAGTCGTCAAACTAAAAAAGGAAATGTGTGCGGTCGTGGGCCCTCGTCAGGAACCAAGTTCATCACTCCTTTTCTTCAATTTTTTTAATAGCCTTAACGTCAATATACGCACATAATTTTAATCTTTCAATTGCCGTCTATTATTACTTGTTTTTTATACAAATATTTACTGTTTCCATACGTTTAATGTTATTATAATAAAGGTGTAGAATTAATAACATCAAAGATAAGATGGTAAACACAGTTAAATGTCCATTCATTGTAAATACATTCAGTAAACATATAATGTTGGTTCATCAGTCTAGGCCTAACCTAAAATTATTGTGTGTATGTTTAATTTATTTTACCTGTCTTAACGGCAACATACATACAATAATTTTAGATTATGCCTAGACTTGAAATTACTTTTTAGACCTAGACAGTTAAAATTACTTTCTAGTCCTACATTTTATGTTTATTGAATGTATTTCAGCGCTTGACGATAATATCTGGACGGAACTGATCGTCTCTTAATTTAAATTGATGAACTATAAACACATGTTTCTTGAATGTATTTACATACATTGCCATAGCAAACCAATTTGATAACGCTTTTCGCTACGCGTATTTTCTATTTGTAATTGTCATAGCAACCAATTTGATAACGCTTTTTCGTTACTCGTATTTTATACTTGTCATTGCCACAGCAACCAATTAATAACCCTTGTTTTCTTTATGCATTACATTTTCTATTTGTTAACTCCTACCGCAACCCGCGGTAATTAACTTCGTTCCAAAAATAATGGCTTTTTAGTAGAATTTTACAAAAATTGCCAACGAATTTACAAGAATTTTACAACGACAAAGTAGTCATCCTCAGTAATATTTGAACTAAAACAAACAAATATAATGCAATGGATAATATTGTTTTAAAAGATATTCATATTTTAAACATAATTGCATCTATTTTGTAAAATGTACTATAAATTAGCTTTGAATGACTTTGGAACTTTTTTTACATTAAAAATATTATGATTTGAGGTTAATGTGTGCACATACATATAGAATTATATGTACCTAAGTGCAGATTCACAATTTAACCCATAAAATGACTCTAAAAGGCCGAAACTTCAGGACGAGCTGTTCAGTGAAATGAATATAAATATGATAAAATTAGCATGTTATTAGAATCACATAATTAATAACGATGGATTATTAAAAAACGAAAATAATATAGTTGTCCAAAAATTACGATTGGTTTTTATGATCACATATATTATTACTCAAGGCCATTTTTTGTAGGTACGCCATAACTTCCTTAAAATACATCATCAAATTACATGAATGAGGCATCATTTTAAAGCTTTTCTTAACCGCTACACCGAAAAAATATACAAAATACAATTATACGAAAAAAAAAAAATAAAAAAAAAATAAAGAATCCGAAAGTAACAGTGATGTAAGATCAAGTAAGTTGTAGGGATATTTTCCTGGCGTTGGCAACACTGATAAATGATATACAATTTAAACACATCTATTCTTTACTTCAACCCTCACCTATGCCCATGACTAAATACGCACTATACGATACTAAATTACGGTGTGTACTTTAATTAAGTGGGATTTAAGTAAGTTAGAATGTGAATGCTTCGCACGGGTCAGCTAGTATATTCTAATTTCAAAACTGTTTAATTTAAACATATATATATTTTCTTTATTAGATAAATAATTTGTTATTGTAAGTAATGTATTTATCTAAATTTGTTGAAATTATTGGTAATATTGATACAATTTTTTATTTAGCAGGTTTGCTCAATATAGCCTATTTTACAGTTTGAATTAATATAAGACTACTAAAAAATTAATTAACTATGGGTTTTTTTTATATGTAATTGTTAGTCACAGAAGGGAAGTTACCTCCATAGAAAAATATTTTACAATCGAAAACCAATAATAAATAGCCTTATTGACTAAATATTTTTTGTTAATTTCAATTCTAAAATAATGTATGACTATCACTAACATAACGCGTACACCAGTTTTCTCTAGCTATTTACAACTTGATTAAAAACAGCAAAAAGGTCGTAAAATAATGTGTTCTTAAAAACTCCCATTTTAAACTGCCTTAACAGTTTTTTTAACATAATATATTTAAAATATAGACTTACTGAACTGAATTATTGGACAGTAGGAAGTGCTGAGCTAATTTACAACTCTTTATACTAAATGACTTTCATCTAAAGCCGACTCTTAATTGCCGTCAACAAGCCCTTATAGTCTATCAATTTCTGATATATCAAAGGTTCTGTGTTATTTAATGAGGCGTCAATGGAAGAACTTGCGAGCGCGTTGAGAACAAAGAGGTAATTATATTTTCAAACAACGGCTGAAGCATGGGCAATTTTTTTACAAAAAGATTAAACTGTTTTTATTAAAGTTTTGAACATTAATTTATTGCAGGACCAAACATGATGACGTATTGTCCAAGTTTGAGAATACATCACTAAAGTATTTGCAACAGGACATGTCCAAGCCTTTTAATCATACCCGGCGCCGTCCTTATTGGTCGTTAGTATTGCAGATTTATTTGCGACGAGAAAATATGTACAGAATATAAATAAATAAGAGGTATTTGTAAATTATATCTCCTTTATTTTGTGTTACCTAATTATTGTATGTAAGGATTGGATCTTACCTGTAATTATTTATTTTGTACGTAATTGAGACAGATTTTGTGCATACTAACAACAAAATTCAGTAACGGATCAAATTTAATTGTATTCTATTGTAAAAATAATTTTTGAATTTTAATCTAACTGTTATATAACATTATTATTCATAACTAATGAAACAACCGTTGTGAATGTGTATATTTTAACAGAAAATTAGATTCTCCAGTAAGAGTTGACTCTGACTAGGTAAAGTCGACTCTTACTGGTATTTTCAGTAAGAGTTGATTAAAAGCAAAAAGTGATGAATTTTGATTAACATTAATTTACTAGTCAGAGTTGACTATACCTAGGGAAAAGTATATTCTTACTGCCTTGAGTTAGTAAATGTTGACTTTTTGCAAGGGAACGGTCTACTACATAATAAAAACAAATAAAAAAGCAAACCTTTATAATATAAAGAGAGATAAAAAATGTGTATAATTTATTACAGCAAGGTAAAGATTTGTGACACTTTGAGTTATAGAGCACATATTTCTTCTTACACGTGCACTTCTTGGATTTGCATGTTTAGTGTTGCAAGAGCATTTGAAAATCCTTGTCCACTTCCAAGTGATTGTGAAGTTGCAGCAGTCCTCACAGCTATTGTTTTATCCATAGGTTTATTTAAACATCAGCTATTGTTTAACCTAACCTGAATCCTTAGTCACTATTGCACTACAACAAACAGACGAGTAATGGCGACTGCCTGGCGGGAATAATCAAAACAAAGATACGCGCGCTCAGTTACATGTGGAGAGCAACATCTCTGAATCAACTTTTACTAAACCACAGCATAGTTAACTTTCCTAGGAAAATTTGATCTGTTAATTTTCAATCGACTTTTACTAATACTTTAAGTAAGAGTTTACTCTTCCTAGGCAGAGTAACTTTCTCTAACAATCTAATATTTCTATAACATAAACAATTAAATGTATGTTATAAGTTCATGGATTTTTATCGAAGCGTCACTGCTAATTGATTCTCTATTGCCAAAGTCTACAAACATTATGTGTTTTTTAAAACGGTCACTTTCAAAATTAAAACTAGTCGAACTTTAACATCCTAACAAAGAGCCGTATTTTTTTGCTCCATAGTTTTGGTGTGTTTCTAAAATTATAAAAAGAATTGCTGCTACATATTTTTGAGTGTATCAAGATGGCGGATGTGGCAGTTGTATTGTTAATGAAACTCTAAATTTATGAGATATCGCAAGCTTTTCATTTGAATTAATATTATTATTTTTAATTTACGCAAGTATTAATTACGATAGGGTAGCCAGCGTTGAAAATATTTTAAAACTTGTTCCTCTTATGAATAACTTATCAAACATTAACAAAATCTGAAATAATTTTAATTATTTGAACTTTTAGTTATATATTAGGAAATTTTAAATTGATTACAGATTTACAGGCTTAAGACGTTTAGTGTATGTCGAGAAATAATTTGATGGGTAAATTGTCGAAGCAAACAATATTGTTAACTATCAAAAATGCCTCTTTCTTAAAAATTAATTAAAAGATGAGAGCTGATAATAATTACTAAATGGTAACCGTAAAATTCAAAAATAATTTAATTTAATTTAATTTTAATTTGTCAAAGAAGGTAACTTAAATTGACTCAATGTGGCAATGTAGTGTACTCATGCCACATGAATATAACTAATTAAAGGCAGTGTCACTATAATACTACAGATGCATGTAAATTAATTAGAAATGTGAAACTCTAGTAGTGAGTTTACAGGCCGGGGAAAGGAAGGCGATGTCAAGCCGTACTAATTAATTGTCCTTGATTTTATCTTGGAAATATTAAGAGTGCTGTGTAATCGTTAATTACTGTCTTTATTCCTACAATTATGTCCCAGAACTCAAAACCTCATGAATCCTATAAAAACAAAGTGAGAACATTTAGCTGCACTTTTAAACGAAAATGCTGACCGCTGTTATAATGACGTAAAAGTGTTTCCGTCTTGGTGTGTGTGTGTTTCTTTAGAAAAATACGTCTAGACTCATTTGATATTTAAAGGTTTTGTCATCACAATAGCTTAGTCGTACCGTTTGTTAATTAAGTTAAAATAACCAAGATTATTTTAAGTTATCTCTCCTTTAATTTCCTGAGGCTTACAGTTAATGCAATTAGCACATGAAACGTCATTTTGAAATGACAAATATTTTCTTAGTAATTTAGTACATTTTCTTAGGTAAATACCCAATCAACGCACACAAATTATTTAGAAGACAAAATTTATTTTAATAAGTTCAAATCTAACGTCGTCGAAAGTTTGACTAATTTCCTAAATAATTTAGGCAAAAGAATTATTTATAATCAGTATGTTTTTAAGTAGTTTTAAAAATTTAGTTTTTATCAAATTTATGGCTTATATATCCGGAAAGCCCCATTCATATTTCGAGCGCCGACACTTTTTCCTTTACACAAGTATTTTATAATTTCTTTCTAAGAACTTGTAGGATTAATCACTACTTCAAAGCTGATATGAAAAAAATCACTTTAAATGACAAAATCAAATAATAAAATTAAGCTAACAATATAACTGCAGTTTACAAAAAAGGTAAAAATGACCAGAATTTCTTAGTCCTCCTCCTCAAAAACATAAATTAAAAAATAGATGCCACTGAGAAATAGCCTACAGTTTAAATGTGTAAATTTAACAGCTGAATATTTTTGCCTCACAGAAAATCTCCAATCAGCGAACTATGTATTTTAAATTAACAATAAATTAGTGGCAAATTATTAATAACTAGGAAACCTCCTGCGTGCTCCGCACGCTAACCCCGTTGGAACCTTCTATACACATAATCATGTTATTGTTTGCTTTACAATAAAAGTGTAGGATTAATAATAACCCCAAAAATAACGTTAAATGTTTAAATCAAATTATTTCGTATATTTTTATAACAGTAGTTATAATAAAGTTTAAAAGAACCAGCAAGTGTATTAAAGTCCATACTTTAATAAAAACTTAACCTAAAAGTTAAAAATACCAATAATTGCTTCAAAGTTTGAAATCAGCTGTTAATGGAAATATTAGAGCAAACAGCGGTTTTATCTGTTATTTTATTCAATTGGTTGTTATGGTAATGAATGTAAATGCATGTGTTAGGTCATCAGTCTAGGCCTAACCTATGATTTTTTTCCGACTAAATTTACAAATATTGAAATAAAAAAATGTTTTTATCAAAATGAATTATAGCCTATGCTACTCAAGGATAGTGAAGCTTTTTATTAGTAAAACTATTTTTTCAATCGGTTTAGTAGTTCCAGAGATTACTCCTTACATACAAACAAATTTGACCTCTTTATAATATTAGTATAGATAGTGTCGCGACGATTGATTTCATTTGATATTGTTTTAAAATAAAAAGTCATTATATGTACTGCAAAACTATTAGAAGTCAACGCCAAGTACTAGAAGAATGTACAAGATACACTTTTTCTGTACTACTAGGTTAGCCAGCCACCGAGACGGAATGCGTAAACTATGATAAATTATGAATCCATTGGTGATGTTTTTCAGCGAGTAAACAAACCAGACGAACAGAAGCGTGAAGGGCAGATGTCGGTCGTCTGTATATCGGTTGATAATTGTTCAATAACAAGTGGGTACTTAATTATAATTATATTTGGTTAATGATTGATGAAGCCGTTTATATTGCTACGTTAAACATATATTTTGAGGATTTTTCACTAACTTTAAATATATTTGCAGTGCATAGCCTGTAATAGCTTTTTATTTTAAAATAAAACATGAATAATTTCTTATAGGAATTGTCAGATCGGAACTATAAAAATCCTTCGTAATAGAGTTATTGTTACTAATTATTGTAACCCAATTGAGTTATTTTAACTTTTTAGTGCCTTATTTTTATTTTTTGAAGTCGATTTAATTTTGTTTTAAAGTTGGTTTATTTTTCCATTTTACTTTCTCACTATACTATAGTATAGAGAAAGTATAGTGATCCCAAAAAATTCGATGTTGAGATTTTTGTGGAAATGTCCGTTTTGGGACCCCCTTAGCCCAAAAAAGTGTTTTTTACAAAATGTGTGTCTGTATGTATACAAAGCTAGAGCGAAAACTATTCGATCGATTTTTAAAAAAATTTGCACCAGACATGTCAAATAGGCCTGCATAGATACACGAAAAACGGTTTTGAAAATTTTTGAAAAGCAACCCCCATTTTTGGCAAAAAACAAACCCCAAAAAATCAGTTATTATTTTTTTATAAAAAAACTGCTCTAACGATTTTGATAAAATTTGGCTTATTTGTAGCCTTTAATGTACCCTACCATATGCAAAAATCCATATCTTTCTAAAAATTCTCGTTCAGCTAATAATAATAATAAAAGATTTTTGGGGATTTTTGGCCATAAATGGGGTTGTTTTTCAAAACCTTTGTGAATACAGGCCTAATTGACGTGTTTGGTGCAAATTTGTTCGAAATCGATCGAATAGTTTTATCTCTAGCTGATAATAATAATATTTATTAATTAATCTCCTAGTTTAAAATCACCTCTAATACCCCTCTAAGGTGATTACAGTAATGAAGTCACTGTGAATCTGTTTGATAATTTAAATATGTTTGTGAGAAAGTATGTGCCAGTTGCTGGTACCGTTTATTTATTGTAGGCATAGTAGCTGGTGTGTGTTAAGAAATATATTTTAATGTAGGTAATCAAAGTCCTTATTATTTATGTTTATCGTCACGGGCAGACCAACTAAAAGTATAGCCGTCATTAAGACAAATAGGAATAGAGAATAAAATATATTGAATACTCGTTGAATATAGAACCTCATCCTTTATTCGAAGTCGTATAAAAAAAGAAAAACAACTATCTAAGAACTCCAAGCGAAATGCTTTATCGCGATCCCAATAAACAGCACAGTCTCGTCAAGTAATTATCCCAGATGAGAAATGATTTGCGTTCTCAAATATCACTTATCAATTATAATTGTGTATTGTCGTACTTCTAGATCCAGAATATTATTAATATTAACAATAATATTAATTTATTTCATATTTATTGGGAAGTTAGTTGATCGTGATAACTTCAAATTATAACTTCTTGTTTATTTTTATGATTGCCTTTCGAACTACTGATTTAAAGTAATTAACTTACGTAAACAGTACT
>JAGFPH010000207.1:373171-395586 GCA_018207615.1 Philaenus spumarius
CTTCCTCATTTCATAAATTGTGTTTTTATTCATTATTTTCTATACATTTGAAGTGGAAATCAGAATATCGCCATAGAAGTTAACACATCTCCCGTGTGGTCTTAAGCACATCTGGATTTTTTCTCAGCGTATCTCCTCTCGAGATATTTAATACAGAACGTGTGCCTAAACATCATATTCTTTATTTATTATGAAGACGAAAATTTAAGTTTTATTTTTGTAACAGCTAAGACAAATATGATCTTTGAAACGTGCTTATAAATAATGCTTGCTTGATTTCAAGTCTCATGGTCGGGCCGTCAGCTGTTTGATCATATTGAACGAAAGCTTTCTCTGTCCCTACGAGCATATCACAAACGGTAATAGCTGTTTTTGTAAAAGGAATTATTAACGAGTTTTTCAATTTATAAAATATATAGAGTTTGTTCCCAATACAGCTTTGATATATATATCCCAGTGTGTGTTCATCTCGATGGAAAACTTTGTGTCGATCTCTTTACCTTAGCTTTTACAAATTGAATTATATGAAAGGCGTAGTTTTCTGGCAACTCAAATTTATCTAATACAAGTTATGATTTTGTTTTTTTACATATAACATGATGTGACAATTTGCATTAATAATTTGATCAAGGTTCTGCAACTGTGAAGCAATATTTGTAAATTTTCTGTAAGAGAAATATCTTGAGATTGTTTCATTGACGGCTAACGAACATTTCTATAAGAATTTTTTGTTGATCAGTAGGCCCAAACTATATTTTTTATCTAAATATTTCCCTAATAAAAACAAAGGTAGTTGTAGAGGGTTACCTCAACAATTTGTATTACGGAATAATATTTTATTAGCCAAGTTCTAAAACTTCTATTCTTATATTGACTTTGTTTTCTTTAAATTTACCTCATTTTTTACTTCGTTTGCAATCCATTCGTATTTAACTTTGTTATCTGTGATTGGGAATACAAAAAAAAAAAATACAAAAAAAAACAGTTCACAATATTAAGAAAGTGAAGCGAGATAAACTTGTCCATTTTATTTTGTTTTGTAAAGTTTGATGCCTTCAATTCGATGTTACACTTGCAGGCGATGATAACTGCTCAGGTTTTTCGCCTTAAAAAATCTAAGAAATCGATGTTACACTCTTGTTAATAGTATCAAACAGTATATTATATACAGGGTGATTCAGAAATATGCGGCAATCTCTTGGATTTACGTTCATTCTGTAGCTAAAAATAATAAAACGTTTATATAAACATAGGCCCGAAAACGCTTCGTTTCCCAGATATTTGCCATTTTTTTAACAAAATAATTCATATCTAGAGAACGGTTTGACTGATTAAGTTCAAACTTGGCATTACGTTTGACCTAACAATGATATATCTCATGAAAAATAAGCGATTAAATCCAATTATGCGTTTCAAAATGTCGCCTGTTAGAAAATTTCAAACCTAAATTACTAAAAAATCTTACATTTTAACAAAAACAATCAAGACACCTTTTTTGTAGCCCTTTTATTCCCTATCGGATGGTTTCACGGTCAAAACAATTGGATGAAGGATAATAGCTAAGTTAAAGATAATAACAGCATATGTACATACAATATTGTCTTGTTTACCGTGTTGGTTTAGGATGCCGGGTTGAACAAACCAATTATTACACGTAACGTAAATATTGTTCTTCATCCGATTGTTTTGACTGTGTTCATCCGATAGGGAATCAAAAAGACTACAAAAAAAAGTGTCTGCACCTAAGGAAAAAAAGAATTTGAACGCTAAGTTTTATAATAAAGTGCAATTTATTACGTGAAAAAAGGTTGAATTTTGTTACTTAACAACCAACTTTGGTCGACCACATGAGATGATAGTTAATAATATATAGTTGCTAGTAACAGCTAAACAAGTATCCATCTTTATACAGATATTAATATAAGTTAAAATTAAAAATGGTCTTTCATATATCTTGCCCCCTGTCCCTCGTAGTCCTTTCTCTCTTCCATAGAGAATATTGAAAACCGTTTGTGAAATTTCTTTGTGTGGTTTCAAGGTTACGCATTGATTATCGATTTCAAGGAACCTTTTCGACCCCCAGAAACCGAACACCTGCATCATCCCAGTTACTACATTTTTACTATATTTGTATAATTATTATTATTACTATAACTTAAACGTATTACAATTACTTTAATTGTGTTATATAATATACTAACTGAATACTCTCGCTTCGCTACTGGGAATTTTTGCAGCACTATGTTGCATAATTGTAATATTTCTCTCTCATTTTCTTTCATCTTTCATTTCACGAAAGTGAATTATTACATGTAAATTCAATTGGTTTCGAATGTATTGTTCATTGGGTGTCCGTCATCGTCTTCGTTAGGGTATGTGAGCTGAATAATATAAACCAATTAAAAATAAAGAATTCAGAGTAAAGAGTGTCTTCTTTTTCAACCGCTAAATCTACAAACTGGTAAATCACAGTCTTGGCAGAATGTTGCAGATTGCCCAGATAGCCTATGTCTTTAATATGCGAATGAATAGATCGGGATAGAATTGATCAGCTTGTTTTTGAATATTTTAATATTTTCTTAAAATTAATAAGTGCCAAATTTCAGCTCTCTAGCTTTAATTAAAGAATACCAATTGATATTTATTGTTTTAGAAGTTGTTATCACATTTTCACCCCTTAGCAGCACGTAACAAAATGTAAAACTGGTTTACTATTATATGTGTTTTTCAAAATAAATGTTCAAAATGTCAGCTTTCTAGCTTTAAGGAAAATATAAAAAACAATACAATTTATTGTTTTGCGGTTGTTTCAACCCTTAAAGACAAAATCTTTGAAAATCCTTTCTTAGTGCGCCTATGCGCAATACGTGGACCAAATTTCACGTTCCTAGGTTGTATTAAATTAATAGTTATAATTTTAGAGATTTTACTACATTTCCACTCCTTAGCAGAACGTTACAAAATGTAAAACTGGTTTATTTTTATGTGTATCTTTTAAGAAATAAATGTACAAAATTTTAGCTTTATATCTTTAAGGAAAGTAAAACAAACAATATTTATTGTTTTAGGGGTTGTTTTAAAAGTCCAAATATGTTTAAAATCTTTTCTTAACATGCGCCTCTAACGCCTATGAGCAACATGTGTAATAAATTTCACGTTCCTAGGCGGTATGGTTGTTGAGATCTATAACAAACAATATTTATTGTTTTAGGGGTTGTTTCAATCCTTCAGGTCCAAATATTTTAAAAATCCTTTCTTAGTGCGCCTCTAACCCGTTTGAACGCACCACCAAATTTGGTGTGACTCTTTGTGTACCACCAAATTTCACGTTCCTAGGTTGTATGGTTTTTGAGTATTATATAAAATAATATTTATTTTTCAGGGGTTGTTTCACCTCTTTAAGGCCAAAAATTTTAAAATCCTTTGTTGTTGCGCATATGAGCAATAAATATAGCACATTTCACGTTCCTAGGCGGTAGGGGTTTTCAGATCTATAACAAGCAATAATTATTTTAAAGTTTGTTTCAACCCTTTAAGGAATTTTTTTTCTATATTTTAATAGCTATTCTACTATTCGGGGCGGAGATAAAGACAAAACTATTAACCGATTTAACTGAGATTAAATGACATCTTTTTATCACGGGCTATTTGGTAATGTCAGGATAGAACGATAAATAAATAAATAATTATTAAAATGAATATCTTTCAAAAAGAAAAAAACAGTGTTATTATTAATACATGTTAATCAATGATATGAATGTTAATTAATTACATATACTATTAGCAAACTTGAGAGCAAACGTATTGCCACCTACAACTGTATAATTGTCTTTACTCTAGATCGAGCATTGTTTTACTCCAATCTTTGTTACAAATAGTCGAGTGATGAATGGGAGTACCCAAAGACCTTAAGGAAGTGACAAATGGCCGTGAAGTCTAAAGGCGAGCAGTTGCTCCTTGTCAACTATTGCTGAATGTGTATTTAGATGCGGACTTCTCTTAACTTTAGAATAATGATTAACTTTAAAATTTAGTAAATTTACATTCATCATATATTTTAAAACTGTAATAAATTAATTATCAATTTTGTAAAGTACAAGTTTAATAAATATTATATTATTGAAGTGAAAACTTGTATAGGCGCACCGCGTCTAAATTAAATAATTGCGGAGATGCGACGGAGCCTTAAAAACAATTTTGCAGGCGGTGAATCTGATTTTACCGTTACACATTTTTCGTCACGCTCTATTCCGTCACACTCTACTTTAATAATATAGTACACATGTGTATATAGCAGAGTATATAGTTTACTTCTAAAATGGACATAGTGTTTCCTCATTTTGTAAGTTGTGTTAAAATAGTTTACTTGGTAATACCTCTGAAATGGACACTATGCTTCCTAATTTTATAAATTGTGTTAAAATCGTTTACTTGGTAATACCTCTGAAATGGACATTGTGCTTCCTCTTTCATAAATTGTTTTAAAATAGTTTACTTGGTAATACCTCTGAAGTGGACAATTGCTTCCTCATTTTGTAAGTTGTTTTATTTTTATCTTGTCACATTTAAAATTGAAATCTAAAAAATTTTAAATTAAAAAAACAAGGTTGTCTATATTCATGACAGTTTTCACTTCTGTCGGCAGTTCAACTTATTATATTATTGCATATTATTTGTTCATGTTTTTATTCGATTGATCAACGAAAGAACTAGAACATAGCTGAGCAGCTGATGTTAAAAAATCTAGTAATTGTAATATTGTTGTAAAATAAAAACTCAAATACCTAGTCCGTCTATAACGCAAAGTAGAAACCTAGCATCTCCTTTGATGTACTATATTTTTATTTCCGACTTAATGTGTTTTAAAGTTGTAAAAGCAAACAAAATAGCAAAACTTTCAAAGTCTAACAAAACTAAGAATATAAATTATGAATTTAATTTTCCGCCCAACTTTATTTTATTTTTTCCAACTTGTGCATTGCTATTTGAGCTATACTACGCGTATAAATTATTTAGAAAAAGTTACTCACTAGGTTTTGTCATTGGTTAGCGAAATGCATTAATAGAAATACTGTAATAATATATAATTTGATCACTCAGCTGACGTTTAGGGTTTCAACCAACTATTTGGGAAATTGGCCTACTCACGATGGCGATAAATAGCTGCCTTGTGTAGGACATATATAACTAGAATTTGTTTGCATCTAAGCCTCCAGCTTCTACTCACGCGCTACTTCGTTCAACTCGCAGTGGAAAAACTCGGTTTGCGAGTTTGCACCTTGCCCTTGTGGCCTCGGGTTATGGACTGATTCGCCTCGGGTTATGGACTGATTCGCCTCGGGTTATGGACTGATTCGCCTCGGGTTATGGACTGATTCGCCTCGGATTATGGACTGATTCGCTTTCCTTCCAACGTACAAACTCGGCCGTATACCTCTGATCGGAAGATGCCCCCACTTTAAAATCCCCACATTAAGTGTACCAGGTACTTTATGGTATTTTACGTTTTGGGGGAACCAAGCGATATAAGGTAGTGCAAAAAACAAAATGTGCAGAATAATATCCTTCATTTATTGTTTTAAATAAACCCCTAAAAAACGTTTCATTATAGTACAAAATCTCATAAAATATTTACTTCCTGTCAAAAAACGTGTTTCCAGTTGTAGGATTTTTTGGCTAACGAACTCGTCCGAGCGACATAGGAAACTAACTTAAGTAACAAATTTGGTTCAAATCGGACTTAAAATGCTGCCTTTAGAGTGCGAACACATATATGCATATACCCCGGGTGTCCCACGAAAAGGTTCAAACGTTTGATTTTGTATAGCTTGCCCATTAATGCATCGATCCTTTTGAAACTCTACACACCCCACAATAGAGGCTTTAAAAATGTTCTGTGAAAATTTTAGCAGTACAACTCTTGCAGAAAGAAAATGGTGGAATAGTGAAAATTGTATTAATTTTCTCCCTCTGTAAATAGGTATTTAAATTATACCTTATTGATTTTGTAAATTAAATTACTGGAGATTTTGTAAAATATTTTTATTGTCACATTCTAATGATCTCAGGCATTTTGATTAGAAAACTAGGATATAACATAATAGAAAACTTAAAACCAAAGTCTAAAATTGTTCAAACTGTAATCCATCCACAGCGACACACTGGTAACATTGCTCAACAACAAATGATTCAAACGCTTTTAAAAAGAAATCCTGCGGTACCTTAGAATTTCCTCTTCAATTGCGTGTTTTAAATCCTTATCATTGTTGAAGCTGTGGGAATAATCATGTTTCTTTAGGTAACCCCATAAAAAGAAGTCACACACGGGGGTAACTCTGGGGATCGGGGTGGCCAATCCAAAAAAATTCTTCCACGATCAACCCAACGCCCATTAAGGTTGCAATTTAGTAAGTTCTTTGCAGGGTTTACGAAATGAAGTGAAGCACTATCTTGTTGGAATATTGCTTGGTTCATTTCTGGAATCATAAAATGAGGCAAGACCTATGATTTAATGAGTTTTTCCGCTGCGAGTGGAACGAAGGGGCGCCTGGTCGAAGCTGGAGGCTTAGGTGCAAATAAATTCTACAAATATATTTCGTACACAGCTATTCAGCACCGTCGTGAGTAGACCAATTTCCCAAATTGTTGGTTGAAACCCTAAAACTATAAACTGTTGTTTTTAAGTCACACGCGTACCAATACAATTTTCTATTATTCTTGGATCTTCTTCTGAATGTGGTTCAGAACAAATGCCGATGGTAGCCGGCTTTGGTTATATTTTGTGTTTATTCATAGTTTCTTACATTTCTGAACTAAACTGGCCAGAGCTATAACGAATTAATTATATATACTTAAGATGCAAAATATTTCAGGACCGCGGAACACGACTTTAATAAGCGTTAGAAGACGGCAATACTATGCTTACTAAGGAAAGAACCATATGTGTTTAGTCAATGATGTGTGTAATAACTTTATCGGTGTTTACATTACTACCAAACATTTTAACATTTTGTATAAAGTACACAGATTATTAATTTTGTATTACTTTTCTTTTGTTTTAGGTGAGTTACCTGTTATTTTTCTGCATGTGGTCTTTTAACAGTAAGTAATAAAATACTGCCCTATAATTTGTAATTGATCAATAATATTAGTAAAAAGTTTAACACCTGGTTGAAAAAAAAATGTCATCATATAGTTTAGCTACAATCGTTGTCAAATTTAAGTTGTGTATAGTCACTGAAAACGAGTGCGCAAATGGTGGAACATATACGATTAATTAAATTAGTCTAGTGATATTTTTAGTAATAAGAATTCCCTTTGTGTTTCAAATTTTACTTTAAATTTGTTGCTATCTCTTGCTCCCGTTTTGTTTCAGTATAATATATACAGAGTGTCTTTTTTAAATGGTCCACCATTGGTATCTTGTAAACTATAAATCTGAAAGCTTACTTTAATTGGGGAACCTTTCATTGTTTTTTGAGAAATTAAAAAATATGTAATTAAAGTAATTAAAATATTTGTAAATGACTGCCATTTTCCGATATGGTGGTCAAATTTCAAATTTCTTGTGGCACACCCTATATTTTATGACGAAATTTTATTCTACAAGTCATTTTAAGGCGGTATTGTTCTTGGTGCTTTTTTTTATACGACTAACCGTTTAAAAGTTAGAGGGGTGTAAAGTTTTAAAAACACCCTAACTGAGCGGAGTATATTTTTGTATTAAAACATTTTCAACCAATGAAAACGCTCTTAACAATAACAAAACATCTTTTAGACAAATAACTGTCAAAAATCGACGAATATGGTTTTTGTTAATAATTTTAAAAAAACCATAACCATAATACAGAGGAATTAACATACAGAGAGTCCATTTTAACTGGGCCACCAGATCTCTAAAAGTACAAGATGTACAGCAAACTTTAAATGGATGACTTCTCCTACTTTTAAGTGACCATTAAAAATATGGATTTAAAATTTCAAAATTTGCCACCATTTTCCAATATGGCGGGCAATTTTTGAATTTCTTGCGGAAC
Organism: Philaenus spumarius; assembly: GCA_018207615.1. Lineage (NCBI taxonomy): Eukaryota > Metazoa > Arthropoda > Insecta > Hemiptera > Aphrophoridae > Philaenus > Philaenus spumarius. Next base: position 381,208 of record JAGFPH010000207.1, read on the forward strand.
ATTATGTATTTTGCGGTGGTTTTCGGTTTTACAAGCTATTTAAATCGTTATTGTTCTTGGTGTTTTTTTTTATTTTTTTTTATACGACTCTCCATTTAAAAGTTAGAGGTGTAAACAGTTTTAAAAACACCCTAACTGAGCGCAAGATATTCAACTTAAATCGTCAAGAAAAAAGTCTTAAAATAGCTTGTAATACGCAAAATCACCATAAACACAGAGTGTTCCATAAGAAATTGGAAAGTTGTCCGCCATATTGGAAAATAAGAGCGTTTTAATTTTTTCAAAACGTTTCCATACAAAAATATCTTCCGCTCAGATAGTGTGTTTTTAAAACTTTATACCCCTCTAACTTTTAAACTGTCAGTCGTATAAAAGAAACACATCAAGAACAAAAATGTCTTAAAATAACTTGTATAATCCAAAACCATCATAAAATAGAGGGTGTTCCAAAGGAAATTTAACTACATATTTTTTAATGTCTCAAAAAACAAGGAAAGGTTCCCCATTTAAAGTTTGATGCAAATTATTTTTTTCTGAGATCCCACCGTGTACGCGTATAACGCAATGTTTTTTAGACTGATTGAATTTTGGGCCACTTGAACCCATCTCGTTTCATCGTGTGTTTTTCTGCCAATTCACTTGTTTTACTACAATTATATTATAGAAATATTAATTATTGTATGTTGTAATATTATAATACTATCAAGAAGACTTGGCTTTGTTCACATTAGATATTTTGATTTTCCGAATATAAATTCTAAGCCTGTAAACAAAGCCCTAATTTCGGTCAACGTGATATAAAACTGAACATAAAGTTAGTATTTTGTTTTTAGCTAATGGTATTTGAAATGTTTTTTAAATGTTGCTCTGTATAGCCATCGAACATTGAATATTGAATAATCCATTGAATGTTAGTTTGAATTTATGAATATAGTTTACTTGAACAAACTCATTAAAAACCAAACGAGTACCGTTAGATTTTATAATTTTATTGCACTATTGTTTTTGTTTTTTTTAATATATAAGCAAAAGTATGAAACATAACATACTCGTAATATAGTGTTGAATTAAAAATTAACGAACACTTCACAATAGTCTTCCTTTTGTGAGTCATTAAGATTGAACTCTCACAGTCAAACCTTTTCTTTTTGACACTTATAATAATCGCTTGAAAGCATTTTAACTTCGATAAACTTTAAATTATACTTTTACAGAATAGAGAACATATCTTTCAAACTACGTGTTTTTGTGCAATTTCTTGTACCGTTGCTTTGTCTTTAACTTTGCTTCGTTAGGCTCAAGTTTATTTCCCCTTTTCGCTTTTCTTTTATTTGTTATACAAGTTTTTTCCCAGCCCGTTAGAACATCTGACTTATTACCTAATTTCCATATATATTGCCGGAGTCCACGAGCGCAGAACCTTTTCTGTTATTATCATATTTTCTATTCGCCAATTTACTGAAATTCATCCTCTGTATTTGGCACAAATATTAATCATTGTTTTTGTTTAATATCGGTCTTTGTAAAGACAAAAATATAATTCTTACGACATGTTTTTTTTTTAACAAAAAACGTATTTATTTTACAAACAAAATTATTTATGTTTTTTTTATGTATTTATTTTTAAATGTGTCCTAGTTTGTGTTGTGTTTCTATGATCGCTATTATCCACATTTGATAATTACTAATAAATAGTCAAAACTCGTCATGTAAAAAACATAAGAAACTAGAAGAATAAATTTAATAGGATTGTTCGACAGCATCGCAAAAAAAATAAGGCAAGGAAAATGTTTTATAAAGTTTTCAGTAAGTTACCTCTAACTGTAAATTTGTAGGCCTAATTTTTATTTGGTGGTGTCAGAATAACTGTAAGAACATCCAATATATTCTAAACATTTACATCGGGTGATGTGTGGTTATTACATCGTGTTTATTTTTGTTGTTTTAGTTTAGTTTCTCAGAGTCTTATATAAATCATAGTTCTTTTTTTTCTGATTTAGACATTGCATTAGTGTCAACAAAAATGAACTCAAAACAATTTCCACACAAATTCTTCTTCTTCCTTGCTTCTCTCAATTGAGACCCTTGCAGATCAGTAGATGATCCTTGTCCATAATAAACATGGAGTCCAAATCTTGCGAGCAAATTGTGCACCTGTCCGAGGTTAGTATTTTTATTCTGTATAGATGCTTGGCAAAACAATCGTGACCAGTTGCTAATCGGAAATTGGATAGCGATATATTACGTGGAAGCATCCCCTATTTTTTTTATAAAGCTCAAATGGATCATAAGTTTTACCATGCAGTTTATCCTTCATATCATTGACAAATTTCTGCTGTGAGGTTGGTTGTAATTTGCATATAATTGCTTGCAACGTCAGGACAAATGCTGGTTGTTTGTTAATTTTTGTTCCTCTCTTCGCCAAGTCATGTGTTTCCTCATTTCCCCACAAAACCACTTGAGCGGGAACCCACTTTATTTTGACAAGCATACCAACCCAGGTTTGTGAAAACTAATATAATTCAATTTGGCTAGGTTTGTGAACTTTGTAAGTTAAAATAATAAAAATTTTCAAAATATTACATCACCATACAAAATAATCGTTTTGTGGTCTAAGAATGTTTGAAGTTAAAATTACTCGTAATTCAGAATTTGGAACAATGGCGCAATTTCGAGGCTAGTTACTGGTGTTACTATCTGTCTGTAAACAATACTGTTCTAGCACAAAAGAAAGATATTCCGAAGCATAATAAAGAATTTCTATGTCTGACAACCCTGGATAAAAACAAACACGCAAACGCACTTATTAAATACACTCATATGTTAAATAGTAATATGAAATTAATGTAAAGTATTTTGTAATATATACGATAGCATAATAATAATAAATAAATACCTTGTTTCCGTGAAATGCTGCTCACAGTCCTGTTTGATCACTCTATTTTTGTTTGTGCAGCATTTCACGGAAACAAGGTATTTATTTATAATAAATCCAGTCCAGTAAGGCAAAAAACAAGTTGATCATAATAATAATATTAAATATTAGTCCGTCATGTGATTTATTTTGATCGTGAGAATGTTACGACGCGTTTCGGGACCGTAATCCCATTGTCAAGTTACACTTACACATTAAAAACACAGAACACACGTTTAAAAAACACAAAACAATTACTACACTTTTAAAACTTAATTTTACCGGACAATTGTAGAACGTGTACGTCGCGTCGTTGCGTGGCCCATGGTACACTACCTAATAACAAAATGTAACGAGAGAACCGGTTTTAGATAGCTTAGGGCTGTGTCATAAAGACTATTTCTTTTAAAGTCCAGCTGATCATTTAGTAAGTTAGCGGATTGTTGTTAAACTCCTTATAAATTTCAAATTCCTCAAGTACGTTCAAAAGTCTACCTTTTTTTCAAAAATAAATTGGGGTCAAATTTTTATCGAAATCAGTGTAAGAGTGGTTAAAATCAATTAAATGTTGGGCAGAGTTGGAGTTCGATTTACGCATGTTTTGAAAATAAAGTGTTTTAGTTAAAACTATTTTAATTATGATAGTCGAACTTCAAGATAATCGAACTTAAATGTAAAAGTGTTTATAAAGTAGGTAGAACTACAGAAGTAACAGTTTTTCTGTATTTATGATTATGTCAAAACATTTCTAGTTTGTATTAAATTGTGCAATCTGAAATAGTATTATATTCACTGCTATAATTGGGGTTGACCACTATAGTTCACAAATAGTGAACTGTAGTTTTCTAGTAAGAAAACAATTATATTCTCTATACTAAACATTTAAATTCTTTGATTTATCCTCTACACTTTGTTATAATAATATTTCATTTACGTTTAAATAACGTTTACAGCAGTAAACGCACTGCTGCCATAAACCTAAGCAAAGTGCCGTGTCAGACTCAAGCGGTGTATTGTTTTACGGCAAGGAATGTGAATAAATAATAAAGATTTATTTTATACATTTTTTTTTTCTCTTATCGACATCGTTATCCAGGTCTTAGTTTATAAGCTTAGTTATAGTCGTGTTACAGCTGTGTCGCGAATTATCGCATTTTGAAAACACTGTACACGAAACACATATTATAATACAAAACACACACAATTCTTCGTCCATTGAGACGTTGTCAAAATAAATAAAACAACACACAAAAATACACAAAACGTCAGACATAGTTCTAACTTGTTGGCCAACAGAATACATCACAATTAATTATTTAAAATGTTGGACAGCTGATAATCAGGGTTGCCAATTGCGAAGAACAGGTTATCCCGACAATGACTAATTCCATACAGCCGACTTGATTATGTCTTCATAGATGGAGGTTGCTGTAAAATTTACTTAGGAATTTAAAATGTTGGTAGGTTCTTTTCGTAAGCTATTATAAAATTTCTATTTCTTCTAATCAGTCCATATGTTTACCTTTTCTACAGGTGTGTACAATTTTCAGGTTATTGATGTCACTGTATTTGTGGTCAGTATTAACTATGTGGTCGGCGTATAGGGAGCTTCATCGGATAATTATTAAGGGATTTTATATACTCTTTATATATCTTTTCGCAAAGCTGCGTCCTGTTTGGCCTATGTATAATGATTCGCATTCGCCAAACTTAAGTTTTTTACGCCAGTTTTGTCTTAAGCTGGGATGTTAAGAAACCTTTGTATTATTAACCGAGAGTTGTTTTTTGAGACTGTTTTGATTAGGTTTGAATGCTACAGTATAACCTTGTTTACTAAAGGTGCTGCGGGCTATTGTTTCAGCAAGTTTGTTATACTCTAATGATACATACTTCTTGTCGATAGGTTTCTTAATCACATCCGACCTGCTTTTAAGCTTTCTGTTTAATTTATCAATGGTATCTGGGCTGTAACCATTTTCCTGCGCAATGAATTTAATTGTGTTAGATTCAATGTCGTTGTTCTCTTTGTTTAGTGGTGTATTTAAAAGTCTTTGTATCATGGAATTAAAAGCGGCCATGTTATGTGAGTTATGGTGATTAGAGCTGGAATATATCACCTGATCAGTGTAGGTTGGTTTACGATATACAGAGTGTAGAAAAGTCTGGCTCCGGTTTAATATTTCGTATATAAACAAAATTTGAAGGTAGATGTGATTGAGGAACCTACTCTATGTAAAAATACTATTTTATTAAGTTTTCAAAAAAATCATCCGCCATCTTGGATTCGACATTTTGAATGTAACTTTGATTTTTTTAAATGGGAAGGTGGTCATGTGATACGTCATTTCGACGTAGAATTTCAAGAGAAAAAAACCAACGGTGAAATTTGAACATCCATATCTTTAACCGATTAAAAATGGCGGCCAAAAACAACGAAATCGTGTTTTTCGATTTTGCCCCATTTTGCTGTACTATTTTTGTTTAGTATTAATTCTTCTTCTTTTTAAATTCAGAATTAAATAAGCTTTCAAACGATATGCCACACAACTGTATTTGGTTGAACCACTCGAAATCATTTTTGAAAAAATCAAAATGGCTGTAACTCAAAATTTTTAAATGCTCCCAAATATCGTTGTGTGGCATATCGTTTGAAAGCGTATTTAATTCTAAATCCAAAAAGAATAAAAATTAGAATTAAAAAAAAAAACAGCACAGCAAAAAGGGGCAAAATCGGAAAACACGATTTCTTTGTTTTTTGGCCGCCATTTTAAATTTGTTAATGACATTTTTTTTTAATCTTAATAAAATAGTATTCCTCAAATTTACCTTCAAATTTTGTTTATATACGAAATATTAAACCGGTGCCAGATTTTTTATAAACCCTGTATATTGAAACTGTGGTTTAAGTTTGCTCTTGAGTATACTTTGTACTTGACATGTTTTATGAGCTAGGACCACTTCAATTGGTTAAAGCACATTGTACCTGTCCCAACAACAAGACTTACTATACATTGTTTAATATCATCTCTTAATAACGTGCTTGCCTTGATACACGTAGTTTCTCTTTTCGATATTATTAACTGTAAGCAATGACAAGACGTTGCTATGGTAATGTACGATATTTCACATCGTTGCCTGGAGGATAAAAAGTCTTTTTACAATTTTCAATATGTTTTCCCTTAACTCAATGACTATGTAAACTATGAAGGAAATAATTATTTGATAATTTAACTCTATGGGTGCAATGTGTATGTTGTTTATTTTCTTATTGCTGTACCAACGATTCCTTGCGCTTCACTGCACGTACAAATAAGTTTCGAAATGTATTAAAACAAACATTTTATTTAGTAAAGCATGTTCTACATTTTTATGGAGGAGATAAATCAAACAATTTGAATAAAGCGTCTTGTGAGGCTTCATGTTTAAAGTACAATCATGCTGTCGATTATATTAATTAATACAGTTTCACGTTTTGCACAACCATTCATTATGGAAGTCTGTATAATAAAGGGTTGTTATTCTCAAACGGGTACCATTGCAAAGTTTTTTTTAGGGACAAAGTTATTAAATTATTTTAAATTTATTGAGGGCTTAAATTATTGGAACACGCATTTTTAGAAATAATTTATGATAGGCTATTCCAGGAGGGTTAACGGAATTTAAAAATTCAATTGGATAATTGACTACCTCTTCTTGAACTAATACATAATTCATAGAAGTGTAATTTATTTTATCATTGATAAATGTGCCAAGTGGATATTTGTTAAAATATCTGCAGTTTCTTCTTTTTTTTTACATTATTGCCCTTTTGAACACTGTCTAGGAATCGGGGTTTTATTAAAATTGATGAAATCTAGGTAAATTGTCTCCAATATTTTCATATTCTTATTTTTTATTTATAATTTAATCTTATTTCTAACTATAAAGTAATTTAAAACTGTACTTTAGGAAATACATTTCTAATGCCATTTCATAGGTTTTTCAATAGTTGATGTAAACTTTAAAATATAATTTCGTTTGAATACTTTACTGTTCCAGATTATGCCGATCCTCATTAATTTCTCACTATACTATAGTATAGAGAAAGTATAGTGAACACAAAAAAAATCGATGTTGAGATTTTTGTGGAAATATCCGTTTTATGACGCCCTGAGTCCAAAAAAGTGGTTTTTACAAAATGTCTGTATGTATAAAAAGCTAGAGCGAAAACTATTCGTTCGATTTCAAACAAATTTGCACCAGACATTTCAAGTAGGCCTGTATAGATGCACGAAAAACGGTTTTGAACATTTTTGAAAAACAACGCCCTTTTTGGAAAAAAACCCCAAAAAATCAGTTATAATTTTTTTATAAAAAAAACGGCTCTAACGATTTTGATAAAATTTGGCTGATTTATTGTAGCCTTTAATGTACCCTACCATACGCAAAAAACCGTATCTTTCTAAAAATTCTCTTTTAGCTAATAATAATAACTGATTTTTGAGGGGTTTTGGGCTATACAGGGGGTTGTTTTTCAAATTTTTTCAAAACCTTTTTTCGTGCATCTATACAGGCCTAATTGACGTGTTTAGTGCAAATTTGTTCGAAATCGATAGAATAGTTTTCTCTCTAGATACTAATAATAATATTTATTAGTTAATCTCCTACTTTAATAATCACCCCACCTACAATTTTGAAATTACAGTGAATCTGTTTAATAATTTAAATATGTTTGTGAGAAAGTATGTGCCAGTTCCTGATACCGTTTATTTTTATTTGTATCTATTAAAATGATTTTCAAAAAATTGAAAAGCAGTGTGGAACGTTTTACAAGATTAAACTTACATCAAATTGCTGCAAAATAGAATTTACAAATCAAAGAAAAGCTTATTCAGACCATGTATTTGGTAATTTTCATTGTAAGGTTGGTCTGTTCCATCTCATAGTTATCTATATCCGATCTTTATTTCGTACTGTTAAGCAATGATGTACCATGATGATGAAGATGTATAGTGACACTTCACACCTCTATCAGGATTTTCTAACAGCAAGTATATATTTATCCTACGTTAAAATTGTGTTTTATTAAAGTAGCCAGACTTGGTTAGCATTCAAAACCGTAATATAAGCCTATAATATGTTCAATATAGAAATAGCCATTGTTTGTTTAGAGTTAGTAAGAAATGTTAGATTCACAATGTGTTATTATTGCTACTGTGTATTCTGTGCTGGATAGAATAGATGAATAGAATAGAACACAATATGCTTTATTTAAACTTTACAGTAAGATTAGAATAATATATTTGTAACAATGACCGTAAGGCCGGCCGTCTGTTAGATTGGCATTTCAAACATATTAAACTTACGAACAGCTACATGTATACACAAACGCGCAGATATATCAAAATATCAAATAACCATTAAGTAAAATTACACTTTTCTATTATAAATACTAGGCATACGCACATTATGAATATATGTATACTCATTCACACAAGTATATAGTATCATAATAAACCATTATTAAAATTGATCTTTTATGTATTAGCCTATGCCATCTGTATTATCATTTCTATCACATTGACACTAATCATGCACACCATTACAAATACATTGGTGTCCATTCACCTTATTATATTGTAACAAAATACACATTAAGTAAAAATAAACTCTTGTATAAGATTCCATCTGTACTGCCGTCCATTCTGAAAAAATGTACAAAGAATTTACGAATCCCTACCATTTATAAATTCCTCAAACTCTCGTTTGGACAATACTTTTAGATGAAAACATTTCTTTCTAAACTCTAATAATATCGGACGTTTTGCTATAAAGTGAAAATATCTTCCTTTACGTCCATATTACACAATTAAAATATGAAATTTCCTCCTTAAACCCACGCACGGTTAAAATTTAAAAAGATAAATTCTGCCCTACTTTAAAATATACATTTTATTCCCCTGATTGTAAATTTATCATTAAAATACACCTTGTCACCCAAATTTAAATTTGCATATATGCTGAGAATTTGCTTCCAATAAGAAATTTACTGCTTGTTTGGTTTAAATTTTCCTAATTCCATCGAATTCCAAGATTGTAAACTTTTGCCTAAACCTATTCCGTATTTTTCTCACAAATACATTAGTAAATATTTAATATCTAGCTTCAATGTAAATAAATACAACTTATCCAGTCCTGTTCAATGTACACCTTATAATTTGGCGTGTTTATCGGCAAACAACAATTTTTAACAAAATACGCAATGTTTTTTCAACTTTGTTATACTCACGGTAACGCCAAATTTGAGCTGCATAGCGAACTGTTTACCCCTTGAACTGTTTTAAAACAAGTCAGCTTTACAGGTATTGGAATCTGTTTACAACTTAAAAACTTAGACCAAATGATATTTATAGTAGCTCTTGCTGAAACCAGCTTTACCTTGTGATAGTTTTCAAACGATAAATTTGGGGTTAGATCTATCCCTAGGTGTCTATAGCTACTAACAATAATTGCAATAGGTTTGTTACCGAACGTCAAATTTTCTTTACCAACTTACCGCCCTTCCTAAAAATCATTACCTTTGATTTGGTTAAATTTAATTTTAAATCCCACGTACTGCAATAATCTAACTTATCCACTATAGCCTGTAAGCCCTCTAGCATTGGTGACATTATTACCACATCGTCAACATAAAGTAGCACATGAACACAAATGAAGGGTTGTCTCATACAAACGCCGTCACCCGGGCAGAGTATTAGGACTGGCCTGTACTTGCCACGGGACACACGTGATTCCATCAAATCCAGGAGCCTTGTTCTTAGCTTTTACAAGTACTAGTTTCATTAAATTTCTACAATTGTAATATGTGCATCTAATACAGAATCGGTTATGTAAGGTTGGCATATAAGGTTATGTAACATATCTCCTAGGCGGGCGGTGGATGGTTGAGCAAAGTCCAACAATACCTGACCCAGTTCTCTATTCTTATGTTTGCACTTACTCTATGATTATTTATTTTAAACATAGTTATTACTGCCCATAATCTTTTAGTGGAATTCACCATAACAACTCTATTGGTTTTGCTATATTTTTGCCGTTTATTTGCACACATTATTTTATTACCTCTATTTGCTCTCAAATAATCAGTAATTATGAATACGTCTGATTTTTTTTATAAGTACATTAAAGTATGTAGATTAACATAAAAGAAAGTGTACTAGTCTATCGATTTCCCAAAGTCGAAAAAAAATCGAAAAACATTTTTTTTCGATATTCCTTAATATTTCGAGCTGAGATGAATATAAATAAAAATAAAAAATACCACCGTGTAGGGGAAGTATTTTCAATAAAATAGGTCATTTGCATTTATTTCGTCCGAGCAATGGTTTGTCTGGAAAAAATTCGATAATGCAGGTATGTATTTTACAGCAGCGCGACTTGGCCACACAGCTGAAGATCAATTTTTTGAAGCGCGGCCCAGTACATTATAAACCATTGCATAGTTATAATGTATTAAATAAATAGTTGTAATAGGGCGTTTTCAAGCGGAAAGTGTCAGATTTATGATGGCTTCTTTCATTACACATAATTATCTAACAAATTACCCAACTATATATATTGAAATTAAAGAAATGTGTCTCTAAGAAAAAGAAAACTGGTTATTTGGAGGAAATGATTCAAATAAAATATTTAAATTCAACATGGCGGATTCAAAGTGGCTGCCATTTTCTTTAAAAATTCAACTTTTTTATATTCAAAATAATACAATTTCGTTAAGACTAGCGTATATTGCCTATATGCAGTCTCGATTAACTTGTCTTCGAAAAAAATCCATTTTCTCTCAAGATAATCATCCAATTTGTATTAAATTTAAAATATACATAAAAAAACAACATGTGTATAAGTTAATACACAAAAACTATACATCTGCGATAATTTTAAACTAAATAGGCCAGCAAATTTATGAACGCATAATTATCAATGAATATGTTCGTATATGATCATTTCTGTCCATACACATAGTAGATCTAAGTTTGCCATTTTGTATATATCGAATTAAAACTTGGTATAGCAAGTGAAAAATGGTATCTTAAAAAATTGATGAGCTAGAGCCATCAGACTTATCAACTAGCCTCACGATTTTTTGCTTACTGAACGCTGTAGCCTTTCAATCTATTCCAGTTTAGTAAATTTTTGGAATATCAACATCAATTTTGTTTCACAAGTTGAATACACCAGTATAAATATTCTTAGTAAGTATGAACGATTTTTTCATGTTATTTTTAAAAACGAGGCACTTGAAAATAGTCTTCTGTTTTACCTATCTCGTTTTAACTATAACACCTTTGGATTCAACGACTCCATGTTCGACATTTTTGAACATATCGATTTAAAAATTGGTACAGAAGTTACAAACACAATTGTTTTTTGCTATACTTATTTAAAAACTATATTTAAAAATTTGACTAATCTGCAGCCAATCAACTCAAGCGTTTTGATAAACAATCTGAAAAGGTCTAAAATTAAACTTTTTAAGTTACTTGTGTTTTTAAAAGTAAATAATAAAGAAGGTTTATACTCCTTGATCTTATTTGAATCTATATGTTTAACTTGTAAAAAATTTTTTAGGTTGATATTTTGAAAGTTTTCAAAACTGGGGCCAGTTAAAATGAGTTCGTGGGTCCGGTACTCCTAAAATCGAGAAACCCATTGATAAGTCAAGTGGCTCTAGATCGGGTAATTTTCAAGATAACAAGCTTAGACTAAGCATAAATGTTTAAAATATATATTTTAACCCCTATGTCAAGTTTCAATTCGATATATTAAAATTCAGCCAATTTATAATGATCCAACGCTTTGTATATGAATAAGATTTCCCCTTTTAGTGATTTCCTCTGCTGCAAAATACATACCTGCATTATCGATTTTTTCCAGACAAACCATTGCTCGGACGAAATAAATACATATGACCTTTTTTATTGAAAAATACTTCCTCTATAAAAATGGTGGTATTTTTTTTTTAAATCTTAATCACAGCTCGAAATATTAAGGAAGAAAAAGATGTTTTTGGATTTTTTTCGACTTTGGGAAATCGATAGACTGGTAATCTTTTTTTATATTAATCCACATACTTTAAGGTACTTATAAAAAAAATCAGCCGTATTGCAAATTACTGGTAGTTGTAACTTACACCGACTGGGCTAGAGTCAGTGCTTTGAAACAAATCAATAAGTTTAAAAACCCTATTCCTTGCCCTTGCACATTCGTAGTCAAACCATCTCTGTTTAGACCCTATCATTCCGTCTAGATATTCATTACAACTAACATTTAAATATGCTGCCCATCTGACGTCCTTTGCTATTTGATTTATTCGATCCTGAGTATCTTTTGTACCACCAAGAGTTCGTAAACAGCGTCCTATCTTGTCAAAAAAAACTGAGCTCATCGTGTTTCGTTCATCCAAGTACACATAATAAAGGAAGAACCACTTGTTCCGCGACTATCTGTTTGTTTATTTTACCGCAATTCATGTTTAATGTAATGGATAAATGATTGGAGCCAATATAAGAGGGAACTTTAAAAATCGTGTTTATATTGCAAAGAATCTATTTTCTCTTCTGCAAAATCAATCACCGAACTCACTTCAGAGTTAACAAAAGTTTCTCCCTTTACATCGCTGACTGTTCTCCCATTTAAATTAAAATTCCAAAATCATCTCCAAACTCTACTATCTTTCTCCCCCGATTGTTTAAACATTTGTCCTGCGATTCTCTTGACTAGCATATTTTATTAAAACTAGTTGACCTGTGGGAATATTACGTAAGTTATGAGTAGGCCTACTTATTTGATGTATACGTTGATTTAGTTCGATAATTACGTTTATTTATTTACATTGTTTTATAAATAACAGTTTATAACTCTTTCATATGAAATAAAAACAATCAAACTAACAGCTGTCATGTTAGTTAAACAGATTGTTAATAGATGATCTTTCATTAGGAACAATACGAAGTATAATATACAAGTTTTTATTTTTTTAATGAATTTTAAACTGTTTGTCTAATTTTAGTCAATCGCGGGGAACATAAACTTTAAAATTATGCATGCATTTTGATGAAGAAAAAAGGGATATATCGCTTAGCGACAAAAAAAACACCTTTAAGAAATAATATATAAGGATTAAAACTTCCTCAATTACTTGATTGTCTAAAACTCGAGCATTCTAATCTTCAATAATAATAAAGCTTTCGCCATAGTTCTCGGACACAGTATTAAGCAGGTTTTCAAAATCCCTTTCCCAAAAATTACAATTCAACTATGTCGACAACACATAAATAGCCTTGTACTTACTAACCTCAATTTATACAACACTGAACTCTGATATCTTAGCAAATATTAATATATTTACAAATAGCGATTTTTTACTAATTCCTATTACATGACCACCTACACCCCTACGAAAAGAAGAGGTTCTTGTTGCAAAATCCATTTCAATTCAATCATTAGCAACACAATTCTCAAAGTATATAATTTTCTGATTTTAATAAATGTTTCTAATGAAGTAAAAAGTAAAAATTTCTAACTAAGCTTAAAAGTTCTGTGTCTTTAATCTTATATTTGAGTCCTGCTGTATTATATGAAATCAACGCAACGCCTCGTTGTAATAGTGGAATGGCTTCACAAACTCACTTATCTGATAAGTTGGTATGGTATCCTTCCTTTTGTGGCTTGGTCATGTTTTCTTTATTGACACTATTGTTCACGTCTAGCTTCTTATTCACAATTGCCTTCACAAAACTACTTAATAGTTGTAGTTTTTCGATCCCGTGTTCTCTCTCCGCTATTAATTTATTATCCTTCCACGTAAAGCTACGGCTATACTTATACGATCAGAGCGGAATTTTTCCAGATGTATTCTTTCTGTGTATTTAAATGGGAGTGGCTATATCTATACGAGCAGAGCCGACCCGCGCTAAGCCGAATTTTTTCCATACTCTGAGATCGCAACGGGTCGACTCGGCCCTGCTCTGCGCGGATCGGGTAGATATAGCCACAGGTCCCGACCATAAAGAACGTTCGGTTCACCAAAATAACAGTGATACAGTAAAACAAGGGCTTATGAGTGAGAGAAATAATGCATTTTCCTCGCTCTAACTTTGCCATTTTGTTTTGAATCAAACGACCCGCCATTTTGTGTAAAATTGAAAAATGAAAATATCAGTGTCTGGGACATCCTACAATTACCCTTCCACTAAAATTTCAGCTATTTTGAAGCATATTTACTACCATTTTATCAAGGTGGGAAAAACCCATATACTTATATACCGTTAATCGGTATAACTCCGCCATTTTGAATCCGATCGAAAAACAAAAAAAAGTATATCTGAAGAATCCTACTATAGGACCCTTTCACCAAAAAATCTGCAATTTTGAAGCATGTTTACTACCACTTATCAATCCGGGAATAAAACAGATATATATATATA
>JAGFPH010000207.1:410902-421982 GCA_018207615.1 Philaenus spumarius
TTTTTGAGAAAAGTTAATTTTTCCGTTATTTTATGGGTTTTTATGGGAAAATTACCCTTAAAAATACAAAATTCACAAAAATAAAAAAAACGCCTGGAGATACCGTGGATTAGTACCTCCATACCAAATTTCATCAAAATCGAACGACTGGTTTAGGCTCTAGGTCTGATAACATCCACACAGACACACAGACACACAGACACACAGACACACAGACACACATACAGACACACACACAGACATCACTCCGAAAATTTTGACGAATACAATACTTTCTCCATATACTATGGTATAGGGGGAGAAAGTAAAAACGGAATGAAAGCTGACAGTTTTAACCTATCACAACTGACAAGTTAGGGTGCATAAATCATACCAGAATTTTAGATCGCCAAGTGGAGCAGTTTTTCCGACGTGATTTTCCCCACATAGGGTAATACTTAATTACCACATAATTGTGCGAAGAGCTAGAGTAAACAGTTTTTAGGCAGAAGTTACCCTGTTGCGACTTCGAAATATTTCTGCATAGTTTTTTGCTTCATGGTCCTTAAATCCCAAAACCGTAGTCAACTAAAAAGTTACATAAAGTATATATTCTTATAGTATATTATTTCTCAAAGTTGTTTTTTGTCGCCAAGCGATAACTCCCTTAATTCTTATAAAAAATAATTATTCAAGCATCATTTTTAAGCTTATGTTCCAAGCTATTAACGGTAAATAGGCAAACAGTTTAAAATTCATATTTTCGTTACAAATATTGATTTAACAAATTTGTATATTATACTTCATATGGTTCCTAATGAGAGTCGCCCTCTATAACAATCGATTTAACTAACATGACAGCTGTTAGTTAGAAAGTTCATATGGTTCATACTGTGACTAGATAGATATAGTGCGGCCAAGTGAGGTCATGTAGTACTTATATTATTTCTCAAAAGTGTTTTTGTCGCTAAGCGATCTCTCTCTTAATTCTTTATCAAAATTAATGATTCAAACATCATTTTAAAGCTTATGTTCCCCGCTATTGACGAAAAATAAACAAATAGCTTAAAATTAATGATTTTGCAAAACAAAATTTATTAAATTTTTTGCGATCACTATACTTTCTCTAGTATAGTGAGAAAGTAAAAGTAATGTTTTATATCATTTTGAAATACATGTGACTTTTCTTAATATGTATTTTTTTAGGAATGTGAAAACGTTCTACCTTTCCAAATATCTCATAAAAGTGTTTAAATTGTGATTCCATTCAAGGTCAAAAATTAAGAACAGTAGTGCGTCCGATTTATTTTTACTAACCGGTAAAGACTTACTTCTTACTACTAGTATTATAACCTTCATAAAAACCTTACACCGATATAAGGCTGGGGCCACACGGTCCGGTTTCGCGGGTACCCGATAATCGGGATCCCGAAATTCGGGATGAAGTTGTTGCGTACACACGGTCCCGGCAAAACGCACTTCCGCTCTTTAAACACTGCCTATAATATTATTCAGTTCAGGACTTTACACTTAGTAGGAACATAAAAACTTGTGTTTTCAAAACACAAATTTGAAATTGATATATGTTTTTATACAGTTCTATTTAGAACTAAATTACAAAACTTTTGTACATTTTAAAAAAATTATAAAAAATGTTTACTAATTTTTATGTAGGCCTAAAGTTTAACTTTTTTCTTTCGTTACTTGAACAATTTTTGTTTCTTGAGCTAATAACTCTGTAATATAATTAATTTTTTTTAAGTGGCACTTATGAATTCTTTGAACCTTTCTCTACAAAAAAGTTATGGAACACTTTTGGATTGGTTTATAATTACTGTATTTGTGAATTTTTGAAAATGTACTTGCAACACATACCGAAATGGCTTGGCATATCAAAAAATTAACATCGTCAATTGTAGGGTTAAAAATATTTTTTTCATTTTTAGTTTATATTTTTGAAAATTATTATTAATTGTATGATTTAAAATCACTATGCATTGCAATACTTAACCTAAGCCATTGTAGTCTATGCGCAATCTAGCATTTAGGTTGGGTGGAAACTTTGTTGATAGCAGGTGAGTAAAGTTACTGGCCTGTTTATTTAAATGTTATAGTAGTGCTATCAATGTTTTATATTGTAATATTATTATTTATACTTGCCTTAGCAATCCTTTTAGAAGTCTTTATATCGTTTACAGCTGTTTCACCTTTTCATTTTCAGGCATCATCAGAACGAATACACAAAAAACACTTCTCACAATTACACTTATAAACATAAATTTATTTGGTATTTAACACATAAATAAATAAAAACATAATAAATAAAAACACAAAACGACACTTGGTAAAAACATTTAAAATACTTGTTAAATTGATTTAAGTCACAGTATGCGACTGTCATCAAGTCTTTCATATCACACTTTATGTCTATCTATTTTGTGTCTTTATTATTTGTTTATAAGTGAAATTGTGAGAAGTGTTTTTTCTGTATTCGTTCTGAAGATGCCTGAAAATGAAAAGGTGAAACAGCTGTAAACGATATAAAGACTTGTAAAAGGATTGCTAAGACAAGTATAAATAATAATATTATATATAATAGCAATGGGATATGGCTACAATTACAATAATGAATTTTATATTGTATTTATACATATATTGTTTATACATATATCAAATTCAATCTAAATCGAATATATGTTTTTAGAGAAAATAGATTTTTACGGACGATATGTTCAGTATAATTTTAAATTACCACTATATTTATAATCTCAGTCAATTTATATTTTTTTTAACAATCATTATCACAATCACTGTCACTAGGAATGTCTACAAACATGTACGTGCATGTGGGGTGGGTTCCCATGTACATTTTCTATTAGTTTGTCCATATCAAACATTTTGGTGTTGACAAAACACAACAAGAAGCAATGCAACGCATCCCGAATAACCGGATGGTCTGAACGCAAACTAGAAAATGCACGTGTTTTGTATCTCCTTCCCGTTTCGCGGGATCCCGTTCTCGGCAGCACCATCCGTTGTAAATCGGGATGTCCGTTTCCGACGGACTGTTTGAACGCTCCAATTTAAAACCTTGTGCTGTCTTCACCCCGAATCGGGATCCCGCGAAACCAGACCGTGTGGCCGCAGCCTAATGCAACATCATCATCCTTTGTGCATTGCGGGAGTATACATGTTAATTTCAAATAGCAGGGGTTGTCTAGCAATTAGTGCATCAACTCACCACATCACTGCGTTGTAGGTCATTCTTCTTGCAAAGCAGAAATTAAGACGCATTCATCGTTTAGCCATTTTTCTTTGACTTCACTCGGCTTCCCTTCGTTCTACCGTGACCAAGTGTCACACAGTCTTAGTTATTTTAAATTCAATTAAATGCACAAATAATTAGTGACTAAATCATCGTGAGTCAATAGAGTGCCTTCAAATATGTGCTAAATATCTACAACACCAGGTAAAACGAAATTATTACTTGATTTGGTTTAGAAGCTAGATATCTGAAATTTTCTATAAATAATCCTTCTTGTTAAAATGATTTATAACATGTTTTCTGTAATTAATTAGTTTTAGCTTGATAGTGAAATTTAATTATCTAATTTTAGCCTGAGGACACATCGTTTTCAAATAACCTTAAAGTGAACTGTTTTAAATAGCCTTATTTTATATTTTGAAATAGCCTAAGGACATATAATTTTGCTCAATAACCTAAAAGTGAACTAATTTGAATAATCTTTATCAATATAAGGTAAATTTCCAACTGTAACCTTTTATGCTTCAACAGAGAATATTTCAAAGTATATTTATATAAAGTTACTATCTAAATAAGGCAATATTAATTGATTTTTAATATACAAAGGCATGGTGATAATTTTATTGCAGAATGGTTAGTTTGAACTGTAAACTTTACCAGTTTTATAAGGGCAAAAGAAAGAATAATTTAATTAAATCTAATGTCTTAGTGTAGTATGCCACATGGTCAAATTGTGCAAGATGAAACCAATTACAACAGGAAACGCACTACAGCTGTAGTTTACTGAAATTCAATATGAAACACGCTCAATGTTGCTCTTTTTAAGTTCTTTAAGCCAAACTAATTCCTGTATTGTATTTTTTATCTACATTATATCTGGTCCAAGTTCCTGGCTACGAAATGTTTGCTTCATTTGGCTTATAAAAAAAACTACCAACCTCGCATCAGCTGTTGCTACAAACTACAACACTGCGCATCAATAAATGCGATAAGTGCCGTTTAAGTTACTTGTTTAACTGGTTATACCATTAAAAACTTATGAACAGCAACGTTTTTGTCCATATATAACAGGCTCATAATTATTTTTTTTTAATTTCTGAACTATGTGTAATTTAGCCTAAATTAGCTTTAGTTTATATATATATTTTCATAGGGAGGAGCAAGGTACCTAATTTTCGTTTCTTTCAGACCTCCAGGGTCTAATTTCCAAATTATTTTTTTTAGTGTCGACACAAATAACAAAAGATATAATAAATCAAAATTCTCTTTATTTTATTTTGTTTATTATTTCAGAAATTATTTTTTTATTATACAAAATATGCGCATATCTATAAGTTAAACGTTGGCCAACTATTTAAATAAATATATATATAACAAATAACTAAGTACATCAATTCACTTTTTTATTTATTTCTTAAATTTTTGTGTATCAGTAACTTTTATGTTACTATACTTTCTTTGGTGTTAACCATGTAGGGCCTACTTATGTTAAATTAAAAAAGGGGTGGGTTTTCTTTATTTTGTTTGTTCTATAAGGGAGGGTTTTTCATTTCTTTTTTTTTAGATATTGTACTCAATTCATTTCAGGGGCGTATCAATTTTATACATATAATTTTTAATTAAGGGCGTATAATTTTTTTTAATAATAAACGAATTGTTTATTACATAATTTCAATTGTATTTTTTTGTCTTTGCCTGTGAAAGAATATTTCAGATATCTCGTTTTCGTCAGCTAAGGTAAGCAGAGGTTGTCACTTAGTAAATTTTTGAGTAATTTTTTGTCGAATACATGTGCTGTCTTTAGTTTAGGTCCAGTTCGACTTCCAATTTAAATTTTATTTCTTCAGAAGGCTCACTATCATGTTTTATACCGTCAAAGTAGTTTAGTTTGTATGGTAGAGGCGATGATAACCACCTAGGTTTTTCGCCTTTAAAAAAAAAAATAATAATAAAAAATAGTTTGTATGGTCAATCGCCAATAACAATGGCTGCTGCATAGTAAACAGGAAGTGTTGTCGTTGAACATACTGAATATTTGAAAAGAAAGTATGTTTACCAAAACAATTTTTGTTGGATTTATACATCTTTATAAAACACAAACATAATTTGTTTCTCCCTTACTGATACATTAGTAATTTAAATATTAATGTATAGAAATCTTTGATAATCCGACTCTCGCGGGATTTACAAACGATGAAGCATACAAATTGGTTTCAGAGTGTTGACAGATGTGGTTGATGTAATATACGAGCATATGTACTCGTATTTATAATGTGTATTCGTCGTTTCTATTATATATGTTTTTACTTTGTTTCGTTTTATTTTGATAACAGTTGTATTATAAATATTTGTTTAGTTAATTTTTGCTGTATTTACATCCGATGAAGATAATTTTTGTTATTGTTAATGGATAGTGCTGAAAAAGTAATACATTTCAGCCTCTAAACACTAAAGGTACTAAAAATGCTTTAAAATAGAAAAGCTTAGCGTATGATAATTTTTTCAATCCAAGTTTTATCACCTACTTACACCAACTTACAGTCTAGAATAACTAAAAAAAATGTATATGAATACTTTTATATGGCTGTAAATCGCTGAGTACGTTTATATAACTAAACGATGGATGAAGGGGAAATTGCTAAATCGTAAAAACTAATACTTTACAAAAGATATTTGTATTTCGAAGCTGAGTAAACTAAACACAACTACTACTATTTGTCGACTTGCAATTCATTACGAAGATATGAATTTTATCTCCTATTGGACCTAATGAACAGAAAAAGTAACTTGCCTCGATATATGTTACTTACAAAAAGCTGCTACTATCCATACATTTTACTGGTATTAAAATTGTGTTTACCCAAAGTCAGGTCCAAGAAAATGCATTCCCTTAGTTCTCCTGACCGTAACAATAATCCATGTACAATACTTTACAATCTTGGTGTATTCAATCAATGCTACTTCATAATATTTCAACTGATGAATCGCCTAATTATTACTTCCAAGATGTTTTATAAATGGAATTTCTAGAATATTTTATAGACGTGATATTAACATTTTAAATGCAGTTAACCTCATACGAAAATAATCTTGGCTCGTAAGAAAATAATTCGTGATTCTAAAGGCAGTATTTTGGTTTACATTAGTCGAACTAAAGACCTGGAATGGAAAAATAAATCAACCTGTAAATTAGTTTTTATAGTGGAGAACTATAAAAAACAAATCAAATACAAAACTAAAACTCAGTTATCAGCTTAGTTTATAAAATACTTAATTTAAAACCTAAGTAATTCTTATTTGTATATTGAACGAGCGATAAAACTGTTTAAATTAAAATTTGTTATGCCGAGAGGGAAACTTTCAAGCCTAAACTTTAAAAGCTATATAACAAGAATGAAATACGAGTGTGTAGCGAGCTTTGTAATCTGCAGACAAGAGAAGATATGGTTCACGTTCTTTCTATTTGCCCTGTTAATTTACTTTACAACTGCAGACGAGACCATTTTTATTTAAACGGCCTAAACTGTTTAGCATTAGTAGGTATTTGTAAAGAAACACGGAGATATATATTGTATTATTTTCTTTTAAGTTATTATTTAGTAATGATGTTTCATTACTAGTTCATTTCAATTGAGTTATTAGTGATTATTCCGAAATTTGCTATCATAATAATATATCAGTTCACAATGTTTCGTGAATATTAATCAACTTCAGTTATTAAACTATAGGAACATAAGCCAAGAGTTCTATTACTAAGTAAAAATCTGTAATACTAAAATAAAAATTCTCCAATCATCGTAATAACAAAATGCATGTCAGAACTAAGTAAAAATATACTCTTAAGAATATAGCAAATGCACACAAGTGAACGCTAACACGTGTTGGAACACCAAATAAAAAAAATGTGTACGTGTTCGAATACGTGTCGATTAATTTAAAAAAATGTATTGTAATTGTAACCTTTCCCCATTATTTTTGTCTTGCTCTGTTCTGGTTGTGTGAAATTGCAATTATTTATACTAGTAAATTCGTGTAGAAAATTATATATTTTACAATAAATTGTAAAAAATATTTGATAAAGTATAAAAATATCTACGTTGGGTAATGTATATACATTTAACGTTGCAATTTAGAATATATTATCATAATAAAATTGCAAAACAAAATAATAATAAGAATAATGTCATTGCTTGTAATAATTACATTTTTTAACAAACAAATGTATACGAATTATGTAAATATAATATATGGTTGAACTCTCTCTAATGGCATTTACCCCCAGCTAGGATTATAATCTTGATTAAAATGTGATGTCAAGAGATTTTAATAAAGTATATCCGTCTATATTTAGTCGAACACAGATTAAACAAAATAGACACGATTGAGTGTGATGGATGAGCAATCTTTGGTAACTTTTTATATGATTAACCTTTTACAAATATTGTTATTTTTCTATATATTTTAACATGTCACCTGCAATGTTTAATATAAATAGTATATAGATAACAATAGTCGATAGGAAATCACTTTTTTAATTTTCTAAGGCAGTTTACAATAAATTCTATCTACCCAATTAGGTTCACTGATACTGAGGTCACAGATTAGTGTTGCCAAAACATTATAACTATTGTAATATGTTTTCATTTGCATCGCTTTAAATATTACCACTTTATTTACAAGGACAGTAAAACAACCCAATCAAACTTATCATACTAGTTATAAACAGAAACTGTGAAACAAAATTTCCATTTCTTAATCATAAAAACAATTTCATCCCACATTCTTTTTGATTGGTGTATATTATTCCACTTCGATCATTTACTACGTTTTATTCCTTCTTCTTTTTCGTCTTATTTTTTTATTCCTACGTTCCTCCTTATTTTATTGAATAAAGTGTTAATAATAATTTTTCTTCCTTTTTAGAGTTTTCTTTTGTTTTTTCTTCGTCTCTTGTTACTTTTTTTATTTTATTGTTTTTTATTATTAACACAATTTTATATATTTTTAAGTTATACATGGTAGATTTGTATTGTGTACACCATTTCTGTGTGAACACTATGTATGAGATACATATCAATATTGGCACATGTTTATTTACACATTTATTTAAACAATTAACTGTAAAGATTAAATTGTTTATAAACCTACGAGTCACTGTATACTATTTATACATACAATCGTGCAAACAAACTGAATATTCAGAGCATTAATTAAATTGAGTTGAGGTAAACTGTGTTGTGAAATATGTCAACTAATTGTGTTTAATAAATAAAAATAGGGAATTTTAAACAACTGTGTGGTATATAAACAGCTGAGTTTTATATAAAGAGATCATTTTAAATGTATAAAGAAAAAATGTTCAAATGTTTTAAATAATTGTGTGTGAACTGAGGCTGTTGTTTTTAGAGGGGAAAATAAGTTTTGCAAACTCTGACCGTTCCAATATGTCAGAAAGAACCTTTTGTTAATACTATCAGACCTGAATACGAATTATTCAATGTTATTGGGACTTCCAAGTTAGACTTGCTTTATACGATCAAAATAACCGTGTGACATTTCTTTACTTGTGTTTAGTACTATATAATGCTGAATATACAACTAAAATACTACACATTATGTTATTTAAGTCGTTTGATGAATTGAATTACGTACAATAGTGTTTACTATTATAAATGTTTGTCTGTGAGCATTATTAACTTTTATGTTTATCATTGACTGCTTTGATATTTAATAACACAGAGTGTATATTAATTAAATAAGGTGCCATACTTCTAGAGTGGGTTTCTTACATAAAAATAAATAATAAAGTTCCTATATACATGTGATATAAAACGCTTCGTTTTCCAGATATCCGCCATTTTGGTCTTTTTACAAAATAATTCTTATCCAGAGAAATATTTTACTGATTTAGTTTAAACTTGGCATGAAAAATTATCTAGCAATTATCTATAACAAGAAAAATAAGTGATTATATTCAATCAAACGTTTTAAAATGGCGGTTGTTTGAAAATTTCCGAACCTAAGTTTATATAACTTTTTTTCTTTACTTTTACATGTAGATTGAGCTCCCGAAGTCTCTGCGTACCTTCGTGAATCACCCTGTATATTGTATCAGTTGTAATTCAACTGTTAAATGAATATAAGTACGGTTTTACACTTCAACACACAGCCCTTAATTAACTAAGAGAGGCGAAAATGTTGTTTGTTTATTCAACATTTTCATCGTATACAAAGCCGTTTATTGTATGCGTAAAATCAATATACTTAAGGGTTTTATAATCATTCAAGACTGTGAACAGTTTTTAGCAGCCTGTTTAAAATATAGCCTGTGCTAAATTCTTACTTTAGCTATTGTGTGAGTACGCCGGAATATGTCTAGTATATAAGGAAAGTTGAAACTTTCTTGTATTAATAATCTTGTATTCAACTTTTGTTTTAATCTCGTAGAGGAAACCCTGTGTAAATTATAAAACAAAAGTGTACTTAATTAAAATTTGCATATATAGTTACGGAAATATGTTATGCACAAGGAAATAAGTTTGTCTTTATCATAATACGCTTCGAGCGTGGTATTTTAAATTCTAACACACTTGCTTTGCATAGAACATCAAAGAAACTGCTTTGCAAATAAACTGTGTACTGCTTAAGTTTGATCTTGAAGGAGTACGGCCAACTTTACACAGAGCTGTGGTTTCTGTGACGAGCCGTATCCGATCCAGCTAATTGAATAAATGGCCACTGAACCGACAAGTGAATGGCTGGTGTTTTACTTAAGTTTCTGAACCTACTTCACCAGATCACTGTACTTTTGTGAAGTCCGTTCGAATTGAACGCGATACATTTTAAAAATAGATAGCATGTATTTTGGGGTTAATCACTTTTTGTATTCCCATACCAACTCTATAATACATGTTAAATTGTAACAGCCATTTCTACTAACCATCTTACAAATAACGTCTCCATCTTTGTTGGGAAAATAATTACAACCTCTTTTCTAGAATATTATATTTCATCACTTGTGCCTAAAGTATATGTTTTTTGGAGGCAACGCCTAGGACATGAAAAAAGCACTTTAGGTACAAGTTATGAACGATACTTTTTATCATACTGCACTAGAATCACAAAAAACTTTTAATTAATTAATTACATTTTAAATTTGTCTACATATTTTAAACGCGGTTTAAACAATGCGCGGCAGTGCTGCTATCAGTTGTAAAACAGCTGAACCTTTTGAAGTTACAGCTGTTTTAATTTTAAAGCACAGCAATGTATTGTTTACATACAACACTTTTTTGGTCCTAGTACAATAAAATACTTTTAGGTCCTAGTATCAAAAAAGATCATTTAAAAACATCAGTTTCTAATGTAGTATGATAAAAACACTATTTATGTCTTCCTTTGGGAATTTAGTTCACATTTTGTACCACATTTTAAAATCTTACGTTCAAGTTTAAAGTCAGTTTTATTATTTAGTCTTATGTATTCAGCATTTGTTCAGTTTAATTTATAAATTCGTGTTTTTCATTCTAGTTCTAAGACTTACATAAACGAGTATTTACAATGGCATTAAACCAGTTAAATTATACTCTATATAAACTAATGAGTGCAGGCTGACGCAGCTGTTGCGAGGATGAGTCTAATGATACTGATAGACAAGTTTTAATTGCAATTATCACAGTTGAGTTGCAAACAAAGTGACGGTAATATAAAGTCCCAACTTTGTTCTTAATAAAATATAGTATACGCTATAATTGTAATAAAATGAGCCACGTTTTTACAGTGGAATAGGGAAGGAGGAGGTCTTCGAAAAGAAATCGACACAAAATTAAGTTTATA
>JAGFPH010000207.1:421992-441282 GCA_018207615.1 Philaenus spumarius
CGATTTTGGGTAACTTATGTACCCATATTCAGATCACATAAATGAAGTAAATAACTTAATTAAGACGCCAATTAAATTAGAAGTCATCATACAATATAAAAATCACAAAAACATGTTACGAAACACATTAAAGCACTTTTAAAAACATTAAAAACATAGATATGTTTAGCTGTAATATATTTAATATAGAAGTTTGTAATACATAAATCTATATATATATAAAAGCCAAATTCACTGACTCACTGATCACGATTTCTCAAAAACTATTGAACGGATTGGAACGAAATTTGGTATGTAGCTTCCTCTAGGGCCATAGGTGCTCACTAAGAAAGGGTTTAAAAAATTCAAAATTTTAGGGGGTTTGGGGGTCCAAGTTACTAAATCACGATTTCTCTAAAACTACTGAACGAATTGGAACGAAATTTGGTATGTAGCTTTCCCTAGGGCAATAGGTGCTCGCTAAGAAAGGTTTTAAAAAAATTCGAAATTTTAGGGGAGGTTTGGGGGGTCAAAGATACTAAAAAAAAAAAAAACACCGAACGGATTGGAATGAAATTTAGTATGTAGCTTCCTCTAGGGCTCTAGGTGCTCGCTAAGAAAGGGTTTAACAAAATTCGAAATTTTAGAGAGGGTTTAAGGGGTCAAAGTTAATAAATCATGATTTCTCCAAAACCACTGAACGGATTGGAACGAAATTTAGTATGTAGCTTCCTCTAGGGCCCTAGGTGCTCGCTAAGAAAGGGGTTTAAAAAATTCGAAATTTTAGGGGAGGTTTAGGGGGGTCAAAGTTACTAAAAATCTCCATAAGAAATACATAGTGTAATATATTTATTGATATAATATATTTTTTATTAATATACCCTTAATTTTGATTTGTCTATCCGTGCAAAGCCGGGTCGGGCCAGCTAGTCCTTATATATTTTTATTTACTTCAAATATCTGACATAGACCAAATATTTCGTGTATAGAATATAATTATTAACTTGTAAAGCTTAAGTCGTAAAAGCACGAAAATATAGATCTGATGAAGAGATGTATAACGAGATGTATGGTTTAATTGTATGAATAGCAAAATAAAAACAAAATTTCCTAAAATACATTGAAGATGTCGTCATTCTCAGTTAAAACTGCAATTACCAAATAAACCGTACAAATTTTCACACGACTATAGATATCACGCACAGACAATATATTTATTGGAAACCCGGACAAAACCTTCCAGACCGAAGTATTATGTTCAGAGCACGGCAATAGACTAAGCCTCTCTAAGCCCCTACCACTCAAATCAACTACGAGTTTACTGCGCATCTCGAGTCGTATATACCTTATCTAGTATATATGAATAATTTTAGCCTCTGTTGTCATTCCATGGGCCAACGGAAAAATCCTGTTTTTGGATTAACATTAATTTTTTTTAATACGCTGGATAAAAAATCCCTGTTTAATACTACTCATTTATTTTTATTGAATAAGTTGTAAAAATAGATTGGGGTTTAAAAAGTGGCAAATTTTTAAGTCGAATGTTGTTTACTTGTGTTTATAGTATGATTTTTGTTATATGAGGGTTTATAATGTGTTGGGAAACTTCAGTGATTGATTAGTGAGTATGATTTCTAAATTTTCGATTTAATTTTGTAGGTATATTGCGCCTGCATTTATCTGATATGGAATATCTGATATATTTATCTGCCTGCATTTAGGTGATATCATCGCAATAAATAACCAATCTTAAAATGTTAATGTTTTGTATTTATTTTATAATTAAAAAATATTTGTAAGCATTTGATGGAAATATCTTGGGCGAAGCACGTTGAAAGTAATATGGACATTTATGTACAGTAATACACTTATGAAAGAACTGTAGCCAGTTAAAAGTTCTGAAGTAGGTCTATATGCAAGTTTATTTATATATATTTTAATTGTTCGTATTAGTGGTTTTATAAAAAGATCTGAAACCCCCGTCTTTTGTGTACATATAAATAATTGTCAAGGGTATGGAAAATCACACAGTAAAACGTTGTCCTGATCCTTTCAAGTTAAGGGTCTGCTCCAGTAAACGAGAAACCGGAAACGAAAGCGCTTCTCACTATATCCCTATCTAAACAGTGCAATTTCTTGCAGCTGAACGCTTTGACATTACCTTATTTCAAACCATTTTATAAATGTCTATCTTTTATAATTGAGTGTTGCAAAATAAACTGAATATTCTTTATAAAATTTCGGATCAGCTTGCAAATTATTTTTCATTATTAATGTTGTATTGTGTTAGGAAAAAAATTCAAACTTTGTACTTACAAAATGTCAATTACATAACAAAACAAAATCATTTTAAAAAAACTAAATTGCAAGACGGATGCGTACTGTGACTGTGCTTAAAATGAGACCTTGCAAACAATTTTATGATAAAAAATAAACGAAATAAATGGTTTGAAATTTAACATTGCTCTTATGGGATAAAAATCCAAGATGGCCGCCACTATAGCAGACTCTAACATCAAGGAAGGGATTTCGTATAAAATTGCTTGAACTAAGCTAATACGATACCTATCTCTTACTTTTACTTTATCTATTGCTTTGCCAAAATATTCATTGAATATTATTTTCAACGTACGAACCATACGTATACGAATTTCAATACTAAGCCTAATTATATACATAAGAAATTAATACAGCATAGTGTAATTTGCAAACTTTATAATTAATTGGTATTCAAATAACCAAATTATGTTTAAAAAGCATTTTGTTTCCACATTGGGATCAGTGATACAAGGGGATTGTTAGTATTTTTGATTCATGTCGGTTTAATATACACTAAATTCACAAAGGTTCATTTTTAGAATATTTTAGATGTAATAAAATTAGTGAAAACGAATGAGGCATCCAAGTAAAGATGTTTAATTACGAGGAGTCTAAAGAAATATAGAACAATGTAAACCAGCCATTCAAGTGTTAAATTGTAAAACACAATAATTAATTGTAGATATTGTAGTAATTATAAATCTTTTTAAAACGTACTGATTTATCTTATCTGCTTTGTACACGTAATTAATCTTATCTTGTCATGTTGTGTATTATGTTTTTTTCATGACAATCAACATCATCTTTGCAAAAGTTGAATTAGTTTCTTAATTACGATGTTTTGCTATTCCAATCGATTATCAATAATAATAATCGAACCATTAACATTCAGATATTTTGTAACTGGGTCACGAAATGGTTGTTTTGCGTTTGAGGAGTGTGTTGTATTATTCCTGTATAACTCTTATAAATATATTGTGTCTAAATATAAAGCATGTATAATCACTGTTTATTTCTCTTTTCTATTTCAAAGACTTTTTATAAACCACTGTTTTATTTGTCAGAAATGTGCTATATAGCCCTATAGCATTTATAAAATAATAAGAGGACCATGTGTTTCATTATGTTATATAAATATAGTTTGTGTTCCTTATGCAGGCTTGTAAGTCTACGAATATATTTAAAGCGCGCTTGTTTATAATAATTCTATATTGTTTATTTGTGTGCATGTAAGCAGAAGACGCTGATGTGAGCGACTGTCTTTTTTCGGTAATATACTGCTGTCCTTAAAAAATCAATATTTCTTTTCTTTTATTTTCCAACTACCAACCACACTACCGGAGCCAATAGTTAATATAACCCTAAGGAGTCAAATATCCCTTTTCCTTTTCTTTCATTACATAATAAACTTAGTCTTTTAATAAAATGAATAGGCGATGATAACCACCCAAGGTTTTCGCCTATAAAAAAATTTATGACATGAAAGTTTATGTTTTGAATTGAACTGTAAACGTGCATTTTTGGCTGCTGGGGATGTTAGTACTAGCACGACTACATCTTGTCTATTAGTATATCCTACTCGTACTGATAATGTTTCAATAGTTATATAATAAAGCTTCATAACATTTTGTAACACATAGCTGGGGAAATCAATGTAGAACGAGAGTTTATGTGTTGTTGAAATTGTTACAGGGTTGATTGTGAAACAAATACAAAAACTTTGTTATTCAATTATTTTGTTTATTTGGCAGTGAAAAGATTCAGATTACACTTCCCATAGCTCGCTAAAGCTAAGTGAAATGTAATCTGAATCTGTTCAATTGTTTCAGAGTAAGTTCTTCTAATGCAGCTGACTAGATTGAAAGTCTGGGAACGTAACATAATAGTTTACACGTGTGTTGCTAGTATCAGTTGTAATCTGATTAACTGTGTCCAGAGCAAAGATTTCTTCTTAACTAACATGCTTTGAATACTTTTTCTAATTTGTTTTATTTTTCATTTTAATTATTTAAGTCTTTGGGGATATTGGTATCCACCAATATATCATTGACAGCAGGTTTAGACAGCTTAGATTTTCCGTATATATAATACACATTATCTTTTATGCAACATCTTTTAGAAAGCGAGCAGTAATCAAAAACACATGTAAGGTGAAAAGGAACATTGATAAAGGACCGCAGCTTTGAAGTATTAAAAAATGTGGCATGAAATTTTTGTTGTAGCAGTAAATAACCTTGTATTCGTTTTATTTTTGGTTATGTCGCGTTATTTTCTATTGTCAAGCCTTTTCAAACCAATGATTTTGTTTTTTTATAAACCAATCAACCTTATAACAATCATAATATTGGTGTCACTAAGAAAGACAATTGTTATATTTTCTATTCATTTAGCTTTTTCTATTCGCTGTATTGGAACATTAAAAAAAGTGTTTAGTGTTACAAAATGCTCAGGGTTTCTGGAGTTATTCCCCATTATCTATAATGAAAACAGTTGACCCCATATTTAATAATAACTACTTAATACAAAAATATACTTAAATTATTACTTGTTAAATCCAATTTTTTATAAATAGTTTTGTATAAATAACAACAATAAAGCTCAGTGTATTATCCAACTTGGGTAATCAAATCTATTGACCCAGTCCATACGTCCACACACAACTACTGAGTAATAATCGTCATAATGTTCACTGTAGAAAATAATTATAAAACAAATCCATTTTGTTTAAAGACTTAGTTTGGTATTAATAACATCAATAAAACGATGTAAAATCAAAATTAGAAAAACATTTTCTATTTCAATTAAAATTAATTCCAATATTCATTTTCTATTTTGTCTACGCCAAACAATAGTATTAACTTTATTTTAATAACTTTATTGTATATTATTGAGAACTACCATAGAATTACTTAGACTCATATAAAAAATGTAATTATTTTAAGGTTGATCTGCATAAATAGGCACTCCTATTATAATTGATTAACAATGGCCAACGTTTCCATTTAATATTTCCTATTTACCAAATTCTCTTTAAAAAAATGTTAACTTAAACTTTACCAATATCGAACTTAATTTTTAAAAAAACGTTGCTTATTATCGATTTAAAATACTAATGAATATTCTCTAATTATACATACAAGAATTATTAAAACCGATATTTATAAAACTCTAAAACCCATAGGTGTTTAAAAGTCTCTCGTTTTTGTTCAGGAAAAATAATTAGTTGGCATATATTATGAAATGTCATCTCGCCTGAAGTTTGTATTGTATCAACCCAAATACTTTTAAATACTATTATATATTTGCAATATCGACAAAAATGTTTACACTTCTACCGTGTGGTCTTAAGAACTCCAGTTCAGCTTGTTTCCTTTGGTTACAAATTAGAGTTAATATAGTGGACTGTATCTTTTTTTAAGTAAATACCTTAATTAGTTGCAGTTGGATAATGTACATAACCTCTTGGTTTTAACCCTAAGATTTTTTCCTTTGAGATTGAAGAGTCTTCTATTTTTTATTCACTAAATAATAAACAAATTGTGATAAGAAAAAGTATAAACAGATATGCAAAAGAGTAATTATAGGTTTTATTAGAGAGTATTTTATTTTATAATTAGAGACAAAACAGTTAACAGAAAAAAAGAGAGGAGAAGAAGAAAAGCAACAAAACAATAACAATTAATGAAACAGGTTTTTAATAAAGTTTAGATCATATATTTCTAGATAATTGTTTGTTTTTATGAATCCTAAACATAGCGATTTATTTCTCACCTATAGATTATGTATTAGAAACATACCTACATTATATAAAATAGAGCGTGACGGAACTCTTAAGCGTGATGCGCCAATTCATTTCTTCACTCAATATTATGGATACATTGCTAATAGTAATATATATAGTCAAGCATGACGGGACAAAAATGCGTGACGCGTTATGGGACAAAAAAAATGTGACGCTTGATTCCCATTTAACGTACAAAAATGTTCTGTACCTGGTGCAATTAAAGAAGTTTACACTTAAATATATAGTAGAACGTGGCGGGACAATCGAGCGTGATGCTCCAATTCATTTCTTACCTCAAGATTATGTATACATTACTAACACATATAGTGGAGCATGGCGGGACAAAAAATGCGTGACGCGTTATGGGACAAAAAAATGTGACTTGATTCCCATTTACCGCGTACAAACAAAAACGTTCTGTACATGTTGGTTTACACTTAAATATATAGTGGAACGTGACGGGACAATCGAGCGTAATGCTTCGATTCATTTCTCACCTCAAGATTATGTATTACAAACATACTGTACCTACGTATATATAGTAGAGCGTGACGGGACAATCGAGCGTGATGCTCCAATTAATTTCTTACCTCAAGATTATGTATAAATTACTAACACATATAGTGGAGCATGGCGGGACAAAAAATGCGTGACGCGTTATGGGACAAAAAAATGTGACTAGGTTCCCATTTTCCGCAAACAAACAAAAATGTGCTGTACATGGTGATTTACACTTAAATATGTAGTGGAGCGTGACAGGACAATCGTGCGTGATGCTTCAATTAATTTCTCACCTCAAGAATATGTATAAATTACTAACACTAATTTATGTATTATATGCGGGACTCGTTACGCTAGATTCCCATATAGCGCGTGCAATTTTGTTTACTTTAATATTAAGACAAAAATGTTTTCTCTTACACCAATTAAAATCATTTTAATATAATATAATTAATTTTAGAGATATATAATATTTCCGATTAAACAATCCAAAACAAAGAACAAGATCAACAAGATTAATACTCTGCGGTAGGTTATCTCCCCCGAAACAAATTTAACTTTGTGCTCTAATTGCATTTGTCAATGACGAGAGGCTAAATCAGGCTGATGAATTGTTTTTATTTTATAATTCATTTTCAGAAAGAAATGTTTAATAAAACGCGGAATTTTCAATAACTTACACAGCCATCCTCTTCGGTAGACCAGGTATCAAATCATTTCAAAATAATTACATTCACCATAAATAACATTCATGCTAACGACTGAATGACAACCGCCCTAGTAGCAATATTATAAATTTAATTAAGTATAGATTTATTCTTGAACCTGCGTTAATACAGCACAGAAATGGTTGTTCGGCTTTGATCTTAACGTTAAGTTTGTAATACACGGTAATAAAGAAGGAGGGTGGGAAACGGAATATTGAACATTGTAAACGTCTTTCCCCTTTTTGGCAGTCGTGTGTAGGTCTATATTACTTTCATAAATCATTGGTTGTTTAAGAGTTAATAACGTAGAGGGAGCTGAATGTCGTGTACCAAGGCTACAGGTGTCTGTGAGCTTTTGTAGGCACAAAAGCGCGTGAAGTGGATGACATTAAATACTTTTACTAACATGGTCTACTCATATTAGATTCAAGTAATAATTTAATTAGTCTAAACCCAATTAGTGGTTTTACAAGTGACCAAGCGTGACTGTTTTCATGTGACGTTAATCAATATCTGAATTGCTTCCATTACTCACCAACAAAATCGGTCTAAACATCATTTACCTTTATAATATTAGCCAATGTTAAGAAGTCTTAAGTTCTATTGCACATTATTTCTATTCGGGCACAACGCCAAATGTGTTTTGATACTATTTAACTGTGTACAATACTCAATTACACATAATTACAAACGTTGAATTTATTCGTTAAAATATTGAAGATCAAAAAAGAATGAAACCTAATGTTTGAACTTGTGAACCTTTTATTGGAATTAACAATTTTATGTTTATTTGTAACTAGGGGAAAACAAATTGGGTCTTTATATCTCGTCATGTTCTAAATATATAATACTAGGGGAAACCTCTGCGTGCTACGCACGCCAACCCCGTTGGAACCTTCTATACACGTAATCATGTTATGTTTTTTTTATAATAAAGATGTAGGATTAATAATAACTCAAAAGCTAAGACTATAAATAATGTTAAATGTTCAAATCAAATTATTTCGTATATTTTCTAACAACAGTTATAATAAAGGTTAAAAGTACCAGCAAGGTCTACACTTAAATAAAAACATAACCTTAAAGTTATAAATACAAATAATTTCTTCAAAGTTTTAAATCAGCTGTTAATTGAAATATTAGAGCAAACTACTGTTTTATCTGTTATTCTATTCAATTGGTTGCTATGGTAATGAATGTAAATACATTCAAGAAATATGTGTTGGTTCATCAGTCTAGGCCTAACCTAAGATATTTTCCGAGTAAATTTACAAATAAAGAAATAGAAATGGTTTTATCAAAATTAATTATAGCCTTGTTACTCAGGGATAGTGAAGCTTTTTATTAGTAGTAAAACTATTTTTCCAATCGGTTCAGTAGTTAGGAAAGATATTACCCCATAAAAAGATATTACCCCATACATCCAAAGATCATCTTTACCTCTTTATAATATTATCATAGTATAATAGATAATACGAAAAATGTATGGAGGTTCAACCGAATTCAAAGCATGATAAAGTTGGGTTAAAACAGCCTCATGACCAATTACAGGAAGAAAGGGGAGAAAGCCCAGCAACCGCGAGTGCAGATGAAGATGAAATTCGTAGAAATATGTGTTGGTTCATCAGTCTAGGACTAACCTAAGACTTTTCCCACTAAATTTACAAATATTTAAATAAAAATTATTTTTATCAAAATGAATTATAGCCTATGTTACTTAGGGATAGCGTAGCTTGTTATTAGTAAAACTATTTTTTCAATCGGTTCAGTAGTTCCAGAGATTACCCCCTACATACAAACAAACAAACAAATTTCACCTCTTAATAATATTAGTATAGATATTCATTGAATAATAAACTAGTTTTATTTCGTATTTTAATAAAAAGAAAATGAATGTTTTTAAAAGAACCGTAAAAGTTAACTTTGACTGCTAGGGATACACTTTTTAATTAAGTTGACAGTAATTAGTGAAAGAGTTGTGTAACTATAATAAAGCTCAATTACAGTTCGTAACATCTATTCTGGGTAAATCAATGCAAAATAACATTTTATTTGTTGAAAGTGTTACAGGGTTCGATTGTTAAACAAGTGCATACATTTGTAATTAAATGTTTTAATTATTTTGTTTGACAATTTCTTCAAAAACTATACACAGGATTTTAATTTATTTTTCAATCCTGGGCAGCTTACACTTCATTACGTAGTGCAATGTTGTATTTTTTCTGAATAAGGTCTAACTTGAGCAATAATAAAAACGCAATGTTGTCGAAATACATACTGCTATGGAACTTAAGGTTTCGAAAACACTAGCTAACAACTTACAGGTATTTTGTAACAACTTACAAAATGTGTACGCAATGCTTGCTACATCAATAAGTACCTTTTGTGTGGTGTGCTAAATTCGTTCTTCATTTTGTTTACCTTTCACTTATTGTTATTAAACTAAACCATTGATGATGTCTTTACATAACACCTACGTACTCGTTTGTTTTACACGTAACCAAAAAGCTAAACGAAAACAATAACTATGATAAACTCAATAAAATATCTATTGAATGAAACCACTCGAGTAAGGCAATGGGTCACTTATATATAATCCATCGACATAGTTTCACGAAGGTGTCATTAGGCAGCGTGCATTAACTTGATTGATGCAACTAGTAATCTTGTAATATGGGCTAATGCATTTTGAAACATTGTTACACGTCTTAATATACTTATACGAATATATAAACTATGCCGAGTAAATTGCAAAGTCAACCCTGTAAAAGTAGTATTTTAAGAATTTTATTGTATATTATTGATCTGACTTAGAATTACTTACACTCATATTCATAACGTAATTCTTTTATCAGTTATTCACTACTTAACAGGGACCAACGTTAGTTTTTAATAGCCTAATTGCATTATTTCCCATTATAAAATGTATTAAGAACTTAAATTTAGAACCCCTTCGTCATTACTAATTGCTTAACACATATTTTACCAACTCCAAACATCACTACAAACTGTTTATCTTCTATATAAAACTCAGGCGACCCACACATATGTTTAATAATCTCCATTTGTTTTTAAGGAAAGACGTTGATCATACTTGGTTGCACTTATGCCTGAAGGTAATAAATACTCTGAATATTCAGTGTTTATGCACAAGTGTATGAAATAAATAGAAAGTTACACAATTTTAGAAATTTTGGAGAAATACTATACCGGGAGCAAGAAACTTATTTCTTCAAACTATCCTATTAACTGTCTGGATTTTGTCGTGCAACCAAAGCTAGCCCCTAAATATTTAAAAAGCGATGCATTATTTGCTTCATCTGTATAAATTGAGAATAACTGATCAGATAGAATTCTCAGTAATTAATATTTGGGCACTGGATTCTTCCCACACTTCCCAAGCTATAACAATATTCCTTTGTATACAGAGTTTCATAAAGTACCTTTAACCCCCCCCCCCTTATTATTTTTGTTTCTGAAAATAAGTTTGTATATATCTTGTGTTGCATAACAGGACACATTTTTTGACATATTTTACCCTCTATGATTTTGGGGGGGACTAGGGGGGCAAGTGGTGTTATAAATTTCAAATATAAAGGTAGGTCGTGAAGTTTATTAAAAGGAAAACACAATGGCGCAAACTAGAGCTTAATATCTTGCTTCGTTTCAAAGTAATGGGCAATCAAAGTTTTGAAAAATAACGTGCAACCTACTTATTCCTAATTTTAACAAATTAATAACCTGCATTGATGCTATGATAACAATATCATTTTTCTCTTTTAATAAGCTTTTCAATTGTGTATTACATGGCCTACCTTTATATTTGAAATTTTAAACCACACCCCACAAGCCCCCCAAAATTATAAAGCTTCAAATAAGTAAACAAATTCCTATCATCAAACACAAGATATATACAAAGTTTTGTTAACTTATTTTCAATAACAAAAATAATAAAGGGGTTAAAGGGACTTTATGAACTCTCTGTATACTGCATTCGTTCCACGTTTTTCGTTTTAAATCTTAGAAGTATCCTCATAATTATTAAAAATTCACTGTCACATATTTTCAGGACAATGTATGTAATAACAAACTGTATGGAATTATAAATCTCTATGAGAAATTATTTTATACTTTTTAGTCAGTTTTAATTTCTTTTCTTTATGCAAATTATGTAGGTGATTTTTGTATACATAAAATATATTTTACTCAATTCTGCCTCGTTTATATTCCGTATTAAGTAGAGTAGCCGAATGTTCAAAACGTTCAAGGCCAATAAAATAGTCCAACACTGTTCCCCACAATACTCAGCATACGTTATGTATACAAGATGGCCGCCACCCACACTCTTATGCAACACGAGATACATACAAAGTTTTGTTAACTTATTTTCAATAACAAAAGTAATTAAGGGTGTTAAAGGGACTTTATGAACACTCTATAAATAATGTGGAAACGAAAAGCCTCTATGAATTGGTTATTTTCAGTGACAACATAAGTTTTATATGTAATGAAATTGGTTTATCATTGGAAATGAATCGTGTTAAATTAAATTGGAAAATTGAAATCAATACAGTAGGTTCAAAGCTAGAACATAATTGCTTTTTTTTCAGTTGCTGTCTACACGAGCGGCACTACTATACTCGAATTAAAACCAGGAACGTATTGGACTGCAGTTGTAGTGGTAGACTCTTCGGGAATGATCGGATATTTTCGGTAGCGGTGTTGCCAAGTTGTGCAGAATAGACACGGCACTACCATTGTATTTGGATTCATGATCTATGGCACTACTGAGAGTGAGAAAGGCAGCCAGATAAATTTAGCACCGCTGTCAGGGTTGTCATGGCAATTGCCCGATTGTCATTGGCCGAGCGCAGATCATAAAAATCCCACCGTATAGGCCGAACCTTCTCTAATACGTTTCTGGTTTTACTTCGACTATAGTACGTGTATATTTGAATACTATACATACACTACAAGTCTGAAAATAATGACATTTTTTGTCCGATCTGATGACAAAATGAACTGTGAAATTAAAAAAAAAATTCCTTATGTTCCAAAATCTGTTTTAAACGTTTACATTTTTCCAGTATTTATATTTTTACATATCTATTGTGCGTTTTACTAAGCTCGAAATTTATTCCAAAAGCTTTATTTTGTGTTTCTATAATTTTTCAAATCAAAGCGCAGTTATCGATCTACAAGGTCTGTCTAAAATGTTCGGTGATTGGTATAATAAAAACATAAAAACAGAATGTGCGTTAGAAATACCTTAATTGGCCTTCTAAATACTCTCCACAAAACACAACGCACTTCTGACAACGTTCGTATAGCGCCTCAAATTTATTGGAGAAGTCTTCATGTAGAATCGTTTTAAGAATTTCCGTCACTTGGTTCTGAATCTCTTCGACGTCCGCAAAACGCGATCCCTTTAAGGCCTTCTTAAGACGTGGGAACAAAAAAATAATCAGCAGGCGCCAGATATGGAGAGTACGGGGGGGAGTTAAAAATTAGCGTACAATGATGCTGGTATGCGATGATGCATTGTCGTGCAGTAACATCAAATTTCCGGTCTGGAACATTTGTGGTATAACACGCCGGATTTGTGCAACCAACGTTTGAGAACCTCCAAGTAGAATGCGGCATTCACTGTTTGGCCAGCAGAAACGAATTCAGTATGGACAATTCCTTCTTTATAAAAAAATGTGATCAACATGGTCTTCACTTTGGATTTTTCCACGCGGCTTTTTTTTTTGCGGGGAAGAAGGTGACCGCCATTTCATTGATTGCCTTTTCGTTTCGGGGTCGTACTGGTAACACCAAGTTTCGTCTCCTATGACAATGGAACCCAGAAAAGTCGGATCCCGGTCACACATATCGATGAAATTGTCGTTGGTCTCAAAAGTCTTGCTTTTTGATAATCTGTTAGAATGTGTGGAACAAATCGTGAAAAAATCTTGCGTTTGCCCAATTCTTCATAGACGATGGCCCCGTCTAAGTCTTTGCTAGTACCCACTTCTTCTGCTATTAATCGCCGATCTTTTGTTAGCATCGCTCACACACGTTCCAATTATGTTTTCCGGCGTCTTGCTTGGGGATGGTCGTCCCGAACGCGGTTCGTCCTCCAGCGATTCTTTTCCAGCGTGAAAGCGAGAAAACTAATCGTACATACATTTCCTACTCACAGCATCCTGCCCGTACACTTGCACCAACATCTTATGGGTTTCTGTCGCCGTTTTACCCAATTTCAGGTAGAGCTTAATGCTGTGTCGTTGTTAGATAGTTTTTCGAAGCACACTACTCGGAACACTCTGTTGCACAATGACTGTAAAAGTACTGCAATAGAAGCTACGCGCTATTCCCGACAGATGGCAGGTTCAGACATGTGCATGCCTGCAAACGCAAGCACGGGCGCTGTTTCAAGCGTTGAATACCGATATATTAGAACATTCACTGAACTTTTTAGACAGACCTCGTATAGTCATCTACTTCAGTTATCTCGAAAGCGACCCCAGTTTGCTGCGGATGTTCGAGTCATAATGGTAATATGTTTTACTATTATATTTTTTGCGAATCGATGCACCTCTTATCTTATCTTATACTTATCTTATTTTATGAAAATTTCGCTAATAAAACAGGGGAGAAATACAGTTTTATTAACCACAAAAACATCACGTCTCTTTACAGGATGATTCACGAAGGTTTGCAGGTACTGTGGCAGTTCATCTATATACCGGGTGTCCCACGAAGAGGTCCCTATTTTTGAATTGATATGACAGACGTATAGAGCGCGCTACAGACTTGAAATTCTACAGTCGTGACTAACACATATGTAAAAGAAATACCCCTGAGTATCAGTTAATTCTGACTGATCGAAACAAAATGGCGGAAAAACAAAAAACAACAAAATCAGCAATCGTATTTTAAGGGTAAACCTACTTTTATTTAGAATAGGAACAGCTACAGCTGTCTAGACTATTTTAAATCTATCAGCTGACTGCGTGTATCCACAACAATGAACATATTTGGTAATAAACATTAGAATTTGTTATTAAGTTGCATTGTAAAGTGTCTTATGTACCATGCCGTTTTCAACTGAGCAAAAAGTGAAATGTTTTTCCTGAGCTATTGCCTTTGAAAATGATTATGAAGCAATAAGGTGTTTTAGGGAAAGGTACCCAGGTGTAGTTCCACCGTCAAGGAAATATATTCGTAAGTGGAAAACTATCCTACTAGAAACGGGGTGAATACAAAAAAAATACCATAGATCCTCCAACATAGAAAATGAAGAAATCGTATGTGCTGCTTTCATGGAATCTCCAAATACGCCTAATTCAGTAAGAAAGGTGGAATCTGCTGCAGGGATACCGAAGTCATCTGTCCAAAGGTATGCCAAAAAGAACAAAATCTAACTATAATGTTTGATTTTGTTCTTAACTCATTTAGTTCACGGACTGCTTGAAGATGATCCTGACAGACGATTGGAATTTTGTTCGAAAATAATTGAAAAGACTGACGTAGATAGCAAATGGCATGAAGGAATCATGTTTTCAGATGAAGCGACATTTTATCGAACAGGAACTGTAAACAGGCATAATTGTCATTACTATAACACAAAAAATCCACATATCTTACAAGAAGAGAAATTAAAATCAACAGGTATAACAGTTTGGGCTGCTGTTACCAAGGATGGTATTTTGTCGTATGACATATCCCGACAAACAATGACTGGAGAAAGGTATGCATCAGTTTTAAGCAATCACATAGTTCCTCATCTTTCTCAGCCTGAGATGAAAGACGTTTTTTCCAACAGGATGGAGCTCCTCCGCATTATGCTAATGTGGCCAAAGCAGTTTTGGACCAAAATCTTCCTAACCGTTGGATAGGTCGTGGCAGCAGCTTCATGGACTGGCCCCCAAGGTCTCCAGACTTGACTGTTTGTGACTTTTTTCTGTGGGGCTTTTTGAAGGAGAAGGTTTATTGTCATAACATTGCGACAGACGATGAACTAATGAGGTTGATCGAAGAGGAACTGTTGTTGATACCTCGAGAGTTGTTCAGCAAAGCGTATGACTGTTTTCTATTTCGTTGTCATCAGTGCATTGCGATCGATGGACATCAGTTTGAATAAGGTTTATGGATCAAATAGATTTAATTTATTTATGAGTTACTTATATCTTTAATTTCCTAACGTTGTTTAGTGCTTAGTAACATCGTTAAAATTCAATAATTATGTTGTAACACTTAAGCAAATAAAACTATTTTAACGAAAAGGTACTATTTCTTTGATATCCCACCATTTTGTCCTAATGTGTTAGAATTAATTAATACTCAGGTGTATTTCTTTTACATATGTGTATGTTAGGACTGTTGAGTTTCAGGTTTGTAGAGTGTTCGGTGCATCTAATATATTAATTCAAAAATAGGACCCCTCTTCGTGGGACACCTGGTATATAAAAGCGAAAACCCACTGACTCACTGACTCACTCATCACGATTTCTCAAAAACTACCGGACGGATTGAAATGAAATTTGGTATGTAGCTTCCTCTAGGGCCATAGGTGCTCACTAAGAAAGGGTTTGAAAAAATTCGAAATTTTAGGGGGGTTTTGGGGGATCAAAGTTATTAAACCACGATTTCTTCAAAACTACCGAACGGATTGGAATTAAATTTGGTATGTAGCTTCCTCTAAGGCCATAAGTGTTCACTAAAAAAGGGTTTTTAAAAATTGTAAATTTTAGGGGGGTTTGGGGGGTAAAAATTACTAAATCACGATTTCTTCAAAATTATCGAACAGATTGGAATGAAATTTGGTTTGTAGCTTCCTCTAGGGTCATAGGCGGTCGCTAAGAAAGGGTTTCAATAAATTCGAAATTTTAGGGGGATCAAAGTTATTAAATCACGATTTCTTCAAAACTACAGAACGGATTGAAATGAAATTTGGTATGTAGCTTCCTCTAGAGCCAAAAAAGAAAGGCTGCTTACTAAGAAAGGGTTTGAAAAAATTCGAAATTTTAGGGGGTTTTGGGGCGATTAAAGTTATTAAATCAAGATTTCTTCAAAACTACCGAACGGATTGGAATGAAATTTGGTATGTAGCTTCCTCTAAGGCCATAAGTGTTCACTAAAAAAGGGTTTTAAAAAATTGGAAAAATTACTAAATCACGATTTCTTCAAAATTATCGAACAGATTGGAATGAAATTTGGTATGTAGCTTCCTCTAGGGCCATAGGCGCTCGCTAAGAAAGGGTTTAAAAAAATTCGAAATTTTAGGCCTGGTTTGGTTGGATCAAAATTATTAAATCACGATTTCTTCAAAACTACAGAACGGATTGGAATTAAATTTTGTATGTAGCTTCCTCTAGGGCCATAGGTGCTCACTAAGAAAGGGTTTGTAAAATTTCGAAACTTTAGGAGGGGTTTGGGGGGATCAAATTTACTAAAATCATAATTTCAGATCTTTTATTATTATGTCAATAGTGCTTTTATTATTTGAGATCTATATATATAAAAGCCAAATATCACTCACTGACTGAACACTTAAAAAGATTACAATTACGTTAAAAAGACTGAAAATACCATCCACCACGGGCAACGCCGTACGGGTCAGCTAGTTCAACATAAAAATAAAGAAAATATTTCACACAAACATAGGTCCGAAATTTCTTGTTTTCAAGTATATCCACCACTGTATTAAAAAAAAAAAAATACAGTATAAAACCAATGAATACAGAACCTATAAGAAGCGCAACGCTTATGGAGAATAGTCAGCCCGGTTTTTTGCTGCCAAAACGAGCTTAGCGCGGCAGCCGTTAAGCATCACTGACTGAAAATGTCCACTCGTCTGTGACTCATCAATCCTCAAACTAAAACTTCTGAACAGTATTTTAAAGGTTGCACTACTGGACCGTTTGCATTAGTTCACAACTCGGACTCGTACTCAGAGAAGAAATTCACTCTGAAATGATCTCATTGTTTTTTGGTTTTTTTTTCATTATTGTGATTCCTACTTCCTGGACCATTATTGTAAACATTTTTTAAATTAATTTACCAACCTTCAAATGGTCCTGTTAATTTCCCCTCTACTGCTGCTGTGTCTAACTAGTTTCGACACATACCTCTGTCATTGTCGAAGACGAACATTTAAAACGATGAACACATGACACAAAACACTACACAACACATAAATTTGTTTATTGTTTTTATGAAATTTCACATTTACAGCTTAAGTAGTCGCTAAGATGCAACCCGTCACAGTTTACTTCATGTCCTACTTTTCACCTTCATGTTTGCCTTTTTTTAGCTCACCAGGTAGATTTATTCAAATTGAATTACCATGCTTTCAAATTCTTTTGAGATCACGTAATCCAATTAATTATGTTAAACTTAGTTCAATTAACTTATGTCTTAAGTAATTATTATTTAGTGTTTCAATTCCATAAACATTTTGTATAACCTTTTACAAAGAAAGACAAACAAATTTGTTGTAAATTTTTGCGAAGTAAGCTATTGTTAAAATATTGCACACTATGGAAAACACCTGCGTGCTCCGCACCCCAACCCCGTTGGAACCTTCTATACGCATGCTGTTTTCTTTATAATACAGGAGTAAGATTAATAATAACCCCAACGCTAACATGGTAAATAATGTTAAATGTTCAAATCAAATTATTTCGTGTATTTTATTTCAGCAAGTAGTTATAAAATTTTTTTAAAAAACAGTAAGGTTTAGATCTACACTGTGATAAAAACCTAACCTAAAAGTTTTAAATCAAGTGTTAATGGAAATATTAGAGCAAACAGCTGTTTTATCTGTCATTTTATTCAATTAATTGGTTGATATGGTAATGCATGTAAATACATTCAAGAAATATGTGTTAGTTTATCAGTCTAGGCCTAACCTAAAAACGTTTTCCGACTAAATTTTAAAATATTTAAATAAAGAATGTTTTTTCATAATTAATTATAGCTTATGTTACTCAGGGATAATGAAGCTTTGTATTATTAAAACTATTTTTTCAATCGGTTCAGTAGTTCCAGAGATTACCCTCTACATACAAACAAATTTTACCACTTTATAAAATATTAGTATATTAGTTTAGATTAAAACTTCACCATTATAAACAAAATAAAATCTCGATTAGATAATGTATACAGAAACTATGAAATGAAGACATAATTTATTTAAGTTAAAGATATTTTTCAATAAAACTTGAGCTACAGTTTAATCAACCATCAGACAGAAAATAAAGTGCTTGTTTTTAGAAACGTTTCGCACATTTTATGTGAATAAAATTTCAGCTTTTCTATGATTATTCCAGGTGCAACCTGTGTAGTAAGGTGTTATTTAAATATGTGTTCTGTAATGGGAGTCACCTTGTTCAAAACCTTGCACACTTTTGTTAATTTGAACATTTCATTTTGTCAAGGTTGTAAAATAAAATGTCCTAATTACAATGTAACTTTACACACGCATGAACGGTATGCATTGATTAGAAGTACCGGGAAAAGTTGATATATTATGCAAAGTTTATTTACATGAAGTTTAAAGTGCCATTTCTTTTAAAACATTCCAGATACGCTGCCA
This sequence comes from Philaenus spumarius, assembly GCA_018207615.1. Lineage (NCBI taxonomy): Eukaryota > Metazoa > Arthropoda > Insecta > Hemiptera > Aphrophoridae > Philaenus > Philaenus spumarius. The sequence continues at coordinate 440,867 of JAGFPH010000207.1, forward strand.
ATGTATAGATTGGCATTAAGTAAATACTCTGAAATTCCAAGCATTCAGAGTAACTAAAGATGACGTAACAGAAAGTCGTTTAAAGTGCTTCAATTTAGCTCATTTCTTCTGTAAGTGATAAGTAGAAAATTGAAAACGCTTTTAGATTTCTTGCAACTTAGAGATGATAATGGAATAACAACAAACCACATATAAACAAAATCCTGACTGACTCGTCATGATATTCCCTAAATTACTGAACAAATTTTATTGACATTTACTATAGAGTAAATTTGGTAGTAGTGTACCAGTTGTATTTTTTTAAGGTTACAAAAACTGTATATTGGAAAGATATTGATACTACATGTCACTTAGTTAATACACATAGTTAAGTTACTTAAATTACTGTAAAAAAATCGCTAACGCAACCACTGTGT
>JAGFPH010000207.1:441292-453424 GCA_018207615.1 Philaenus spumarius
AAGTTACTTAAATTACTGTAAAAAAATCGCTAACGCAACCACTGTGTATTGTGTAAGAATTTAAGTACGTTTTTTGTATAAAATAAAGTATTTGTCAAATTGCAACAGCTTTTTAACATTCCATTGTACAAAATATTGGACTTTAAGTTAAGTTTCATTGTTTGCAAATAAATGGTAAAACGTGCCTCTAATAATTGTTGAAATAAGACTTTCTGAAAATTTCAGCGCTCCTAGCGGTTAAACGGTTAAGTTTATAAAAAAAAAAAAAAACACCAAGAATAAAAACGTCTTAAAATTGCATGTAAAATACAAATCCGTCATAAAAAATATGGGTTTCCATAAGAAATTTCAAAGTTGACCGCCATATTGGAAAATGGCGGCAATTTAGAAATATTTTAACTACATATTTTTTAATTTCTCATAAAACAAGGAAAGGAAAGGTAAACGGTTGGGTTTAGGAAAAAATACAAAAGAATAAAAATGTCTTAAACTTGTGTTCCCAATCGAAATTTAACATACAAAATAGGGGTTTCCATTTGAAAAAATTAAGTTGGCCGCCATATTAGAAAAATTTCGGAGTTTTTGGAACTTTTAATATTGTACTTTTAATGCAAGGGAAAAGTAGGGAAGATCCCCCATTTAAAGTTTGTTGTAACTTTTATAGTTTCCGAGATCCCAATGGTGGCCATCTTGAGTTGATCAGCCTGTATATTATTGGTGTAAACTTCTAAAGGCGCAACTGGTCTGAAAATTGCGTGCGGTAAATCGGATTTTACCGTCACGCTTTTTACGTCACCCTCTAATTTATATGGTACACTTGTGTATACAGTAGAGTATATAGTTGAAATGGTAATATCTCTGAAATGGACATTGTGCTTCCTCATTTCATCGTGTTAAAATAGTTTATTTGGTATTGCCTCTGAAATGAACATTGTGCTTCCTCATTTCGTAAGTTGTGTTAAAATAGTTTACTTGGTAATTCCTCTGAAATGGACAATGTGCTTCCTCATTTCATAAATCACCATAGAAGTTTACACTTCTTCCGTGTGATCTTAAGCACACCTGGATTTTTATCAAATTATCTTAAACATTTTTAGCGCTCAACCATCATAGAACAAATTATTGCCGAACAACCATCCCGGTATCAATAATATAAATGAATATTGTATTTATTTCTGAATGTGTGTTATATGCGCCTTTTGTGTTAAACCTCTTGCTTGTATATTTAACTTAGTTGAAACATACTTGAAGTATTATTTACTTTATGAACGCCAATTGTTTGCATTACTGTTCAAATAGAGTTTATTTTAGACTGATGTCAGTGCGGAAGCCGAGGTATATCCCTTTGACCGGTTTATTTGTAAGAAAAGTATAATTTCGCATTCATATTTCTGCTTCAACCTTGTGACGAGTGAAAATTTACATTTATAAAATAAATGAGCTAGAAGATTCAGTATATCAATTTACAGGTTTTTGTAATTTAAAAAAGATTTTTATAAAAAACAAAATAACAACTAAATTAAGCTTTAATGTTTATCTCAAGTAATACTGTATAAGCTTTAGTAAACAAAATGTATAATATAAAAATCGTTAAATTACGCGTTCTACGTACGTTTCAATTCGTCGAAATTTTAACTTGGCCTTTCCAATATTTTGCTGATAAATATTTCCTTAAAAGGAAACTATAGTCGCCTTTATTAACAGAATTGGCAAAGCGGGCGTTTTAAAAGATTTATTGGACAGCATGAAGTGATAGGGTAAACTTCTGAAGACGTGACTCAGTTATTAATTAGACTTTAATTGATGTTGTGAAGAGACATTGGAAGAGGCGTTACAGTTTAGTCAGGTGATCGATCCTAACTTCACTTTGATCACGATAAACCTGACGGAATTACAGTCAAATCTGTTCTATAAATTCTTATTATGGTAGAACAGATCTCTTACCATGGTACTCTGCGTGACAATCTCTAAATGCTTTTTACATTTGAAAGTTTTCCTCGAGATTTTCAAATGGTTATCCAATATTAGTTTTGGTCGAAAATCATGATTTAAGGAAGTTTAAGTTGTAAATTCGGATTTCATTGCACCTATATTCGCATATCATCTACTTGAATCGATTCAGGTTAGGCCTTGATTAAAATGTTTTCTGAAATATTGAAGTGTAAACTTCTATAGGCGCACCTCGGCGCTATGTTTGCTGGCGGGTGAATCGGAATTTACCGTCACGCATTTTCTGAATCGCTCGTTTGCTGGCGGGTGAATCGTATTTTCTGAAACGCTATTCCTTCAGTTTGAAAAAGTGTTTGGTCTTGCCGAGATTCGAACCAGCAATCTCCATCACCATAGACTAGCGCCTTAGCTGGTTAGGCCACGAACGCATTGCTATATTAGTATATTTGAGTTGGGTGTATAAGTGTTGGGCATAACAGATTGTCCTACGTCATAGGCTTAACCCGTTGATGTTAACACAATGTATCGTTTAATTGGTAATACCTCTGAAATGTACATTGTGCTTCCTCATTTCGTAAGTAGTGTTAAAAATAGACATTGTAGTTTATTTCTCGGCGGCCCTCTAATTGATGGATTTGACACAGACTGTATTTTTCTTACAAAACGACAAAGACTGGTGTTGGAGGGAGAAGGGCATTACTGCTTCTGCGCAAACCACGTGCCATCCTAAATGCTACTACCTATACACAATTCCAGTTCAAGCCTGCCAACTCACAACGTAACTGAAGCCAAGCCCCCAACGAACACTCTGAGCATGACCAGTAGCGGTAACGTCGGCGCAATACACAACGCCAGTTGAATTTTTTGGTGACCCACCATCGCCAAATAATTACACCACTCGATAGAAAATGTAATTTCAAATATTTTTCCCGCTTACTACATCGACTTAGTACTGAAAGTTCTTGAAATATTTTGGTTTGAACATTGTCATAACAAATAACAAATTTTGTATTTATATAACTGGAAAACTATAAGAGATAGAAGGATACTGTAAGCGGCGTAAATGTTCTACATTTTTAGATCTTTCGATTAAAATATCAACCAACCTTGTATCTTTTTATTTTTTTAAATAAATAAAAAAAACGAAAAAGTTTCATAAAAGTTGAATTTTTTATCGCCCTAAATGCTACAAAAAAATGTCAATGCTTGATGACATATCTAGAGGTAAAGAGTCACCCATTAAAAAAATCATCAAAATCGGTCCATTAGGAGAGGCTGGGCGATTGGAAATAGGTTTTCGACAAAAACCTTTTAATATATATAGATAGATAGATAAACTTATAATTACATTTATAAAGAGGACGATACAAAGATACCTCCTCACCCAAACGTGAAAGTTCCCAATCACATTAAGCTTCCAAATTAAACTTTTTACTATTATTTCTACCACTGTCATTCCCCTTTTACAAAATTAAATAAAAATCTAAGTACATAATACTAACAATTAAAAATCATCTTTTCTTCCCTCTTATATGGATTAATGTTAATGGTCAATAGCTAAATTCGGCTATCAATGGCCATCTATAGGCCCAAACATCTCTCAAATATTTGGCAAGACCGCGCCAAACCTTGCCATTCAAATAGAATTAAAATTCCGTTTGGCTTATTATTGCTTTAGCGAACATTTTTTGCTATTTTAAATATGGGACACACCGCTACAAAGTGAAAGGCTGTTTCATTTTCACCTAAGTTACACAACATATTTCTTGAATGAATTTACATTCATTACCATAGCAATCAATTGAAAATAATCAGCTGTTTGCTCTAATATTTCCATTAACAGCTGATTTCAAATTTTGAAACAATTTTTTTTGTATTTGTAACTTTTAGGTTAGGTTTTCGTAAACAAAGCCAACAAGCTGCGTTGAACATAAAATAACACAATATACTGTTTGGGTTATGTTTTGTTTAAGTGTATACCTGAGCCTTGCTGGTTCTTTTAACCTTTATTATAACTGCTGGTATAAAATATACGAAATAAATTGATTTGGACATTTAACATTATTTACCAATTAAGCTGTAAGGTTATTATTAGTCTTACACCTTTATTATAAAGAAAACATAACATATGTGTATAGAAGGTTCCAACGAGGTTGACGTGCGAAGCACGCACGGATGTCCCCTAGTTACATTTTAAAAGAGAAAGTTATTTGTTAATTTTTAAGTCAGTGCCAACCTGACAGACTTCTTTAGACCGTTTCCTAAGAATGTGTTCTTAAGTAAATTTTGTAAATATTTTATTAGATTGTAATAAAAGCACTTTTTCATTTCATATACTGCATGCTTTGTTGAGTACAAACCGGCTAAACACAGGTTGATTGATTTCATTAGCTAAGGCAGGAAGAGGCTTGTAATTAAAACCACGGCCCTGTTTTGGGTTAACCATACTCCCCTTCCAGATCAAACTTCAGCATTGCGCGGTTTATTTCAATACTATGCAAAGCAGTGAATTAGAATTGAAAATATAACTAACCTCCCGGCGTTTTATGATAAAGACGAACTTTTTCCCTGTTTATAATATATTTCCGTGAATATATGTGCAACTATTATCTATGTATGCTTTTGTTTTATAATTTAACAATGCACTATTTTCTGCTCTTTTCAAGATTAAACGAAAAACGGAAAAACTAATGTTTTTATTTTGAAAAAGAAGAAACAATTACCAAATAATATACCGCTTTGCATAGATTTTGCGATCAAAAACTTGTACAGTTATTAGTCATTTAAATATGAATATAGTTAAACGGAAGTATGGATATACTCAACAATAAAAATTTCTTAAACTTACTTGCTACGTTTAATAAATTTGTGTGTTTCAATTACCACATCGTTATGGATCGTGTAGAATATACTGATGTCTGTTAATTTACTGATTGTGGCGTATCACTCTTTAACACAGAAATGGGCTGTTTGGGTAGATCAACTTTTCTCTGTGGATGTGTATAGTTGAAGTCCTCGAATTTGAAGTTTGTAGGATTTTTCCAAACGTAATACAACTTATTAAACTAAACTTACTACCTTACTGAACATAACCTGTTGATCTCTCTTAACCTAACTCCAACCAAATCTAACCTAGGAGCTTAAACAGTGCAAGTTAAACTGAGCAAAACGTTTTTTGTAAATCTTAAAAAAAAATTTAATTCTATGAAATTGTAAATGAATGGATATATAAATTAATCAATTAATTAACTCGCACCTTAATAAATTAAAATAAAAAGAAAAAGAAAGCCGTCTTGGGACTGCCGACAGAAGTGCAAACTGCAATGAATATAAATCGTTGGTCATATTGGTTTAATCTGAAATTTTATTGTTTTAACGCTACATTTTAACACAACTTACAAAATGAGGAAGCACAGTGTCCATTTCAGAGGTATTACCAAGTAAACTATTTGAACACAACTTACAAAATGAGGAAGCACAATGTCCATTTCAGAGGTAAACTATTTTAAAACAACTTGCGAAATGAGGAGGCGCTATGTCCATTTCAGAGGTATTACCAAGTAAACTATATACTCTGCTATATACACTATAGCTTGTGTTTTAAAGCGTGACGGTAAAATCCGATTCACCGGCCGCAAAAATTATTTAGACGCGGTGCACCTATAGAAGGGTTCACTTCAAAAACTGCAATTAATTATTTACTGAAATATTCACAAATTTCATAACGATCAAAATGGTTAAATGATTCTTGAAATGTACTGCTTTATAAAAAACATTTACCTTTTAAATTTGTATATAAAAATAAATCCTAAAGTATAATATTTATTTTTTAAACTTAAAATATGTTTTGCAGCAGTATTAAAGTTATGAAGGAGTAGAAGAAGTGCTAAAAAGTTAGTTTCGGAAATGTTCCGTTTTAAACCCTCTTTGATATGGCCAAAGTGATTAAATCAAGTTATAAAAAATGTACAAGAAAAGTTTTAATTGGAGTTGAAAAAACATTACTCGAACTTTTAAAACTGCCACCTTTTCTTTTGAATGAAAACACCTTTTTATGGACACTATACTTAAGATATTAGTTTCTTCGGTATTTGTTCCAAACCTAACCGTTTCAGTTATACCTGATACACAACCTATTTATTTAATCCGTAACTGTTTAGTACTCACTTTTAAAGCTTTCATCACTTTTAAGTTTATATTGTAACCCTGCGTGATTTGTATGACAACATTCACGCTCCCTCCGCTCACACGTCTCTCATCAGTAAAGTAATTTAGCGTAGCCTATATTTTAGGTAGAAGTTTTGCATATTTATAAGCAAATAATTTACTATTTACAAACGCAATAAAAACGTGCTCATAATTTAGTTCAATAACTTGTAAGGTCCCTTTTGGCAATGAATATTTGTCCAAATTTAGAGTTAAATGTATATTTTAATCTCAAATGGGTAACGATGCTAAGTGTTTTCTAAACCTATGCTAATTCCTGTTTTAAAAATGAATAATCGGATTACATTCTATTGGTCTTCAATAAATGTATTTAATTAATTGATATTTTATGCGCCTATAAAAAAAAAACATGGCAGTCATGGGACTGCTGTTGGAAGTGAAAACTTTTTATATTTAAAAATGTTGGACGTTATTGTAATTGTTTTTTAATTTTTTTATATTTATCTACGTTTTATTATTCTTTAAATTCGAAAATAATAAATATTTATCTATATATATAAAATTCAATGTATGTCCGTCTGTTTGTACGTTTGTCTGTTTGTATGTTTGTCCTTTATGCGTTACCAAACCGTCCATCCGATTGCTTTGAAATTTTGCATAGTAACACAGGTTAACCCTGGGAAGGTTTTAAGCCATTTTAGGGCTACGCCCCAGTGGCCCTCAAAGTTTCAATGTTAATCTTATAGAAGGTCAATCTTAAGGAAGAAGAAGAAAGATTTTTTTTTATTTTATCAGGGGCACAAAAAACAGCTGTTCGTATGAAAAGCTTAAAACAGCTGATTTTGATCAACAACTGATTTGGATCAAAAACTGAATATAATTTTAGGTTAGGCCTACAATGAACTACAACACCAATTATTGGGCTAATTATTTAAGATATATAAAAGCCAAATACCGCTGACTGACTGAACACTTAAAAAGAATACAATTACGTTGAAAAGACTGAAAATACCAACCACCACGGGCAACGCCGTACGGGTCAGCTAGTACAATATATAAGTCAAAAAATAATTTGAAATTAACATGGAAAAAGTTGTGTATATAAAAATTATTATTAACAAACTTAATAATATTTTTATTTCATTATTATACATACAAAATATTATTATTATTATTATACAAGTTATATACACAAAGTAAAACATGTACAAGAAGCCTATGTTACTAAATAAACGTAATATAATTATGTATTTTCAATGATAAAAATATGTGAGTTCTCATATTCATCAGTAATTTTAATTACTCTTGCATTGCTATAATTATCTTTATCTGTACATTCAAAAACTGATACTATAGACTTATGATAACTAAAGTAAGAAAAAAATAATTTTGATTGAAATCCATCCAAATATCTTGTAAAAACAGCATCTATTGTAGTTTTGTATCTTGTGGTGCTTTTAAGTCGATCATTTGACATGGTTAATCCAAACTCTTGATTTAAAAACTCAATTAATGGTATATCTAATATTTTAAATGTTGACTATGATTTGAAATTTTTTTAAAGAAATATCATTTGTAAAATACATAAAATATTCCTCTTCCCCGGCGGGGAATCGAACCCCGGTCTCCCGCGTGACAGGCGGGGATACTGACCACTATGCTACCGTTGACTGTATTGGAATTGAGTTATTTAGTGCTATCTCTCTTTTGTAAACACAGAGGCGATGACGAATAATATATGACGATCACGCGAGATCAGAGATTTTTACCCATCTAAAAAAGTGCCTAACGCGCCATAAGAAGTTTTCACTTCAAAAATAATAATAAAATTTAAAAAATAAATAATATTATATGTCAATAAGAGAAAATCAATATCTTCATTCAGTTGGACCATTAGGTTAAATTTAATAGGTGGCCACATGTCCAATGTAAGTCATCTACTCATGTATGTGTTTTATTATTTTGTTACACTGGTAGATCCAATCAGCTGTTTATTTATTTATTCGTTGGCATAGTAACTAACTTATAGTAGAGAAGGTCTAGCAAGAGCCGTAGCCTCGAGATGTGCAGTAGATTCGAGTGGTGGGGGGGGGGTCAGAAAGGCTCAGTCTGTTGTCGCGCTCTGAACATAATACTTCGGACTGGAAGCTCTTGTATGGGTTTCCAATAAATATATTGTCTATGCGTGGTATCATTCCCATCCAGCGTACGACGTCCCCACTTGCTTACATTTTTCCCTCCCGCCAGCGGATCTGAGAGCTCATGCTATATCTGACGAATTATGCTATAACTGAATGTGTACTTAACCTCCAGAAATAGATGTGTTATGCCTTGTTGTATATGATTATGTAATGCATATTTCTTGTAACATGCATAATAAAGCGATTTAAATAAATTTGGTGTTTTTGGATTACGTTTCTTGTACACATTACAAACTAATTGTTAATAAATACAATGGTATAATAACCACTCTAGAAAACATAAGTAGCAACTAATAGATAAGGAATATTTGTAGCTTTTTGAGTTTTCTGCTACAAAAAAAAATAAAAAAATGCTCAATTGCTATTATTTTGGGATATCTATGCAATATACTCGGTCAATTTAAAATAGAAATACGCGTTACATTAAAAACTCTTATTTGTTTTGATATATTATCTATACTAATATTATAAAGAGTTAAAATTTGTTTGTTGGTTTGTATGTAGGGAGTAATCTCTGAAACTACTGAAACGATTAAAAAAATAGTTTTACTTATAAAAAACTACACTATCCATTAGTAACAAAGACTTTAATTAATTTTGATATAATGGTTGAAACAACCCCTAAAACAATAAAGATTAAATGTTATACTTTCCTTTAAGCTAGAGAGCTGAAATATTGTACATTTATTTCTTACAAGATAAATAAAAAAAGTAAACTAGATTTGAATTTTGTCACATGCTTCTAAGGGGTGAAAATGTGATAACAATCCCTAAAACATTAACAATTAATTGTTATATTTTCCTTAAAGTTAGTGAGCTCAAAATGTTTACATGTATTTCTTACAAGATAGGCCTACATGAAAAAAGTATCATAGATTTACAATGTGTCGCGTGCTGCTAAGGGATGAAAATGTAGTAACAACCCCCATAAAAAAATGTTGATTGTTATACTTTCCTTAAAGCTAGAGAACTGAAAATTAGGCACTTATTAATTTTAAGAGTTTTATAGGAAATAAAATAAATACTAACACTGTCAATTTAAAAAGTTATGTCCAATGGGGGAACTGGGGGGTAACAGCCCAGCGACCACAGAATTAAATAGACTGGTCATACCATAAGTCTGTACATTGTGGGAATTTCAGCTAGGTCGGCCATCTTGTGTGAGGATAGAAACTTCGAGCGGGTCTAGAGAGGAGAGAAATTTTCAGTGCGCCCTATTCACCGGTGCGTATTTTCGGTGCGTAAGTACACCGTGGTTCCAATAGCTGAAAATGCTCGAAAATCTTTGAAATTTGACAAACCTACAGTTTAATAGTGTGGGACGCTTAAGGTGTGTTCACAATTTGGAAATAAAAATGGTTTGGCACTTTAAAAATCTAATAAAGTCCAAACTTTTTTATACTTTTTAATTCATGACATCAAAAACTTGCATTGCGAGAAATTTTTTGAAAAATTAGCTATAGTAGTTTCTATCATACAACAGTTAGAACACGACCTTCGTTTCGCGGGTAATGTGGCAAATGATTGACAACTTTGTTTTATAAGTTCTAATTTGTTTTCCTTTGAGCAGGGGACTGAACCCTGTAGTTATACATAAATATAAGTACAATTAGTGTTATTACTTAGTGGGGTGCCCAAGTTTGAAACGTTTTGATTGTAGGCCAAGTTCAGAACAACGAAACTGATGGTTTTGTATTGAGAAAAGTAGTTTCTGCTTATTATTATCCATATAATAACAGCTTCTTCCGCCTTGGGACAATTACGCGTATGCCTGCCGGAAAATTGAAACGCTTTACACAATTACTCAATTTTACATTTCGCCAAGCAATTCTTGACGGTTCGTTAGTTTCTGAGTAAATGATGAATTTGTATTACATTCAGTAAATTACCTAAGTATTGAATGTTTCAAAAAATTGAGGTTTAGGGTTAAACATTTTCCGATACAATAGTGAGAAAGGGTCCAGATTCTAGAATAGAAGTTGTTTTTACTTACGACTAGTTGAATATGTCATCAGCACGAGTAAAACAAAACTATTTACACGCATAAAAATTGTGCGTGATGTCAGCTGTATGTATTGGACATAAACACATCTTTTATTCAGTTTTAACAAACACAACTGTCTTTTACAAGTAACAAATTTTGTTTTTCTTGTTTTAGTTTATCGACAGAAAGGTTGGGTTACTTTGTGAGTAGAGTTTCTTATAAAACAGAATATTTCTATCGTGTCAAAGGCGAGAAACACGCTTAACCCTACGCGAGCGTGAAGCTTCAGTTCGGTTTCTTTTATTCTTATTTTATTCTAAAATTAATTTCTTGTTAAAATAAATTTAATTCAAAGCCAAAGTTTTAACGTCATAGTGCTCAAGATTAATTAATCTAGGGATCACAAGTACAATTTCGAATACAGAGAAATACTTAATATTAATGGGTTGATGCCATTTATTTACCAAGAACACGAAGATAATAATTGCAAACTTGTGTACTTATATTTATTATAATATATTGTGTACTTTTTGTTTTATACAAATTATTTTATAATATCGTCAAATTGTAAATTCTAAACATAAGTAAACGACTAAAGTATGAAATTTTTAATTAAATAATTCGACCACGCAGCTGAACCGCTGCTGTCGTGAGTTGAGCGATTTCCAAAATTAAATTTATATGTCTCTGGGTTTAACCAACTATTTGGGGAATTGGTCTACTCACGAATCAGTAGAATTTGTTTGTAACTCAGCCTCCAGCCTCGGCTCACGTGATGCTTCGTTCCACTTGTAGCGGAAAACTCACTTTGCTAGTTTGCACCTCGTCTTTGAGGCCTCGGCTTATGGACTCCTTCGCTTAGCTTGCAGCGTATAAACTTGGACGTTAAACCTCGGATCAGAAGATGCGCTCGGTAACCTCTCCCCGTGGATTTGAGCCGGGTACGTTTATGGTATTTTACGTTTTGATCGATTTTGGGGAACCAAGGTCGTGTAAAAAAATAAAATGTGCAGAATAATAAATCCTACATTTATTTTGTTAGATAAAACTCTAAAAAGTTTCATTCTCATTCGAAAATTCTCAAAAAATAGTTACTTCCTGTCAAAAAAAGTGCTTCTGGTTGTTGATTTTTTTTTTTTGCTAACGAACTCGTCTGAGCAACGTAGACAACCAACAAGTGTACCGAATTTGGACCAAATGCGGTCGCTAGAGTGCGAACACATACGAGCACACGTACAGAAGAATTATATATAAAATTTTACTACTATAAAACTATTAGTAGTACTGAATGCGCATGTCACGGTTCATACTAGACCTGGAAGTGTTATATGTAGAGTGTTATGCGCTCTGTAATGTTTCTCTTGTAAATAAATACCTACTTTACACTCTACATAAACAACTATTATGTAGGCATAGTAGTACTGAATGTGCATGCCATGGCTCATACTAGATCTGGAAGTGTTATAAGTAGAGTGTTATGCGCTCTGTAATGTTTCTCTTGTAAATAAATACTTACTTTACGCTCTTCGTAAACAACTATTATGTAGGCATAGTAGTACTGAATGCGCATGTCATGGCTCATACTAGATCTGTAAGTGTTATAAGTAGTGTGTTATGCGCTCTATAATGTTTCTCTTGTAAATAAATACCTACTCTATACTCTACATAAACAACTATTATGTAGACGTAGTACTACTGAATGCGCATGTCATGGCTCATACTAGATCTGGAAGTGTTATAAGTAGAGTGTGATGCACTCTGTAATGTTTCTCTTGTGCATAAATACCTACTTTACACTCTACATAAACAACTATTATGTAGACGTAGTAC
>JAGFPH010000207.1:470808-490889 GCA_018207615.1 Philaenus spumarius
TCTTGACAATTACAATTCCAGAGAGTAAACAACAATCCATGGCAATACATTGTACAATAGTTTACAATCAGCGGTGTATTCAATCAACCCTACTTACTAATAGTTTGTACTCAACCGATGAATCGCCTGATTAATGTTTACGAGTTGTTTTCCAACTAATTTGCATAGTTTTTTTTATAAAATAATTTTTAAAATGTGGTGAAATTTTGTAATGATTATAACTACAATCTGGAAACATAGGCTTTGTTTTATAATATCTGGTTGAAAATATATAAGTCAAAACTGACTGTAAGGTGACTAATTAGTAACTGTATATTTGTTGGAAGCTATATTTTAATGAATAACTTGTACAGGCCGTGAGGTGAGTGATGAAACTGTCTTGGGGATGCGCAGTGAAAAAAAGGAAGTTTGCGCAAGCGCGGGATAGCTGCTAAGGGAACAACCACCAACCATCTTAGTTGGTTTATGTCTCCCCTCTTCTACCTCCCCTCCTACGCGCATCAAGAGTTTCATCACTCACATCACTGCCTGTACACGTTGTGTCTTTTTTTTAAATAGTTTCGGTTATAAAACACTTTTAATATAAAACATGTGCGTCTTCAATAATTTATGGTTGGAGGGAAAATATATTTATAATTAAAATTAGTGGGGAAATAGAATGTTAAGAAATATTCTTCTCAAAATGTAATTTACTTGCTTTTCACAACATTCCGTGTATTCTGCTTTAATTGAACTTAAAAAATAAAATGAAAATGACTAAGCAAAGAACATGACCACAAGAGAACATTTCTACTAAAATATACAAATACATACAATTAAGAATATGACAATATTTTACAGAAAATGGCTCGTTTAGAGCTCTAGAATTGTAAATGAAAACAATCACATTTCCAATCCACTCATTATTATATTAGCACACATTTACATGTGTGATGCTTGTCTGTATATCATGAATTTTACTTGATTCAGTAGCATTTTTTTGTAGAAAATAATTTTTTTTTTTTAAATTAGTTTTCATTTTCATCGAGATGAATGTTAGAATTTTAATTAGATTAAACATGTTATATTTAATGAACAAGGGAAGTAAACACATTCAATCGAACTTAATCCTACTTGTTACAAACAGAAACTATGAAATAAAGTTCCTACTTCACTGTCATACATTTGATGCGTATTAATTTTATATGTGGGTTTCTTTTTACCTTCTGCACTGATCAGGAAAATCTGTAACTTTCTACATTATACTCTATTGTAATTTTCACAGGAAGAGGAATTTTTAGACGTCACATCGGACATATTATTTTTTTTTCCTAACATAAGATTTGCATATTATAAGTGCGGTGTTCTTTTAATTACTTATATTTTAAGGCATAATACAGAGCTTTTTTACTAATTCGGTTAAAGCCGAAAACTGACGTGTCTTAACTGTTGACGGTACAGGTAAAATGTTTAATTGTGAACCTCGGGTACTCAGTACCTTTCCCCACTCTATCGTATGAAAACTCAGTTGTCTTTCGGCTAATCTTTTCGCTTTCCAGTAGTAAATTAGTAACATTATTTTGTTAGCCTTCTGCCTTTTCTCTATTAGATCCGTTCTGGGAAATCTTTCATTGCCTACAATCTCCCTCTCCCCTCTTCCTTCTCTCTGTTTTCACCCTCTGTCCCACACACTAATTACTTTTTTTGGTCTAACTCTTGTCATTCTTTTTTGTATTTGGTCGTCGAATTTAGAATAATGCCTATTTGGACAACTCGCATTTCATAACGTGCTGCTTTACGAATGCAACAATGAAGTAATAGTGGTTACAAAATAACGTTATCAGTTTACTTAAACAAGTATTTCGCTTCGTGTTAACACGGCACAGTACGATGCGTTCATCAACCTATTTGTTATTGTATATTGCTGTCATGGGATTTATAAATCTTAACTAGACTAATGAAACGGTAGGACAACAATATATTGCAACACGTTAGCAATGTTTCTTACTATTTATAGGCCTGGGTAGATAGCTGGGTAAGTAGCTTCAGAACTTTTATTGTATTTATATCTAAGAGCAACTCAAATAGTCCGATCAGAGTAAACAAAAAAAGTCATTAAAAAGAAAAAGTCGAAAAGTCCAAGTTGCGGAGGAGTCTCTTAACTTTATTGATTTAGATAACGTCAAAACACCAATCCAGCATCTACTAAAGATTTAAAAGTACGTTATAGTTTATAAACAATATAGATACTGCCAAATTTATAGATCGGGAAATTCTTAACTAATGATCGATATATTTCTTATGTTTTTTTTTTGTTCTGATTTATGAGTAAGAATTTTGTCCGACTAAATTTACAAATATTGAAGTAAAAAATGTTTTTATTAAAATGAATTATAGCCTATGTTACTCAGGTATGGTATAGCTTTTCATTAGTAAAACTATTTTTCCAACCGGTTCAGTAGTTCCTGAGATTACAAACACACAAATTTTACCGCTTTATAATATTAGTATGGATAAATTCCTCTTATTAAGTACCGCGATGCTTCAAGTTAGTAATTGAGAGTACTCTATTAGACCGTCTACTGTCCACTTAGTATGCATTCCTGCACAGAGTGCACATTGCCTTACTTCCCGTTAGCAAAGCAACAATGTTTTTTTATTATTTTGTTTAAATAATTTTTGATTGTCCGTTCTCTTCAGTATTACTCTTTTTTATTCAGTTTCCGGTTCATCTTTACCTTCTTCTTTTTTCTACTTTAACCCTCTTCTCTATAACTATTGTAATGACTCTTGCTGTTCGTTTGTCTTATTTCGTTTTCTCCCTCCTGTGTAATATTCTTCTTAACTTTCTAAATTTGTATCATTAACTTGTTTTCTTTTATTTTAGCGAAAATTAACAATAAAACATTATTTTGTTGTCTTTTTTATTTGTACGAATGACTACGTTCAATATTAGTATCTCGTATTCTTATTGCTGATCTTCCATGCACTGTAAACTACTTAGTAGAAGTCGAGTATGTACAAGTCTGGGCTTAGTACACTATACACGAGTAACACAGGCTATAATTCATTTTAATAAAAATATTTTTATTTCAATATTTGTAAATTTAGTCGGATAAAATCCTTAGCTTATGCCTAGACTGATGAACCAACACATATTTCTTGAATGTATTTACATTTATTATCATAGCAACCAATTGAATAAAATAACAGATAAAACAGCTGTTTACTCTAGTATTTCCATTAACACCTGATTTCAAACTTTGAACCAATTATTTTTATTTCTAACTTTTAGGTTAGGTTTTTATTAAAGTGTAGACCTGAGCCTTCCTGGTTCTTTTAACCTTTATTATAACTGCTGTTATAAAATATACGAAATAATTTGATTTGAACATTTAACATTATTTACCATCTTAGCTTTAGAGTTAATCCTACAACTTTATTGTAAAGAAAACGTAACATGATTGTGTGTATAGAAGGTTCCAACGGGGATGGCGTGCGGTGTACGCAGGGATCTCCCCTAGTATTTTATATACTGTAAAGCTTCCTGTCCAGATTCAGTAACTTGGTACTTTATCCCAAACCTAATTACAAGCCTTATAATCCCATAATTGCTTTGAAACCATATAAACTCACGGATGTTTTTTTAAAACATTTACTCAAAAGACAAACTATATTTAGCTCATTAAATGTCTGCATACGTAATATTTGTAGAGCAATAAATCACAGTAATTGGTAATTGTGTATATATATATATACGCTTGTGCATGCAAACTGTATTTTCACACCATTAATTAATTCCAGGGAAACTGATATCATAATATTTCAGTTAATTTACTTTTCTAAGGAAAAATAAGGAATTGTGGACAGCTGCAATCACATTGAACACATACTTTATTAAAAATTGGTTAACATACAATATAAACTTGTTACAAAAAATATATTAGTCCTACAATGCGAGACATTTGGACTACGCCCTATATATTGAACGACTTATGAACTAGATTTTGCCAAAGTTTTGAGTTTTCTACTTAGCCCATTTTAATACAAACTGTTGATAGATAAAGACTAGATAGAAAAATATAATTGTAATGTTATCGTGTGTTATTCAACATCACATACAAATTTGTTCTCCGTTAAATTAGATATTTTTAGATAAGACCATTTTACAGCCTTGTGAGCCGAAACTTGATTAACCTCTAGGCTAATTGAGCCAGTAATTCCACCTGAAATTGAAAACGTTATTTTCATAACAGTACAGTTTGGCTTTAACTGTAGTGGGCTGTATATTACACTCTGTAGTCAATGCTACGCTTTTTAACGTTTACATACAAATGAATTTTTAATGAACAATGTTCGCAATTATTTGTAAATTAATTACAATCGATAATATAGGGAATACCTTCCTGGATATAACATAGAAGATTTCGTTAGATTAAAATATTGCCCTTTCCAAATTCAGTTTTGACTGTTATATTTCACCAAAACTGTTTTCTTTCTACTATTTGACCCACTTAAAGTTTTATAAATGATCTGTCGCTTAGTCCGTTTTACTGCGTTAGTTTAGTTAGCTATTCTGATAATAAAATAAAAATCCAGAAAATAATAAATTGTTCGTCATCTTTGACGATGGCTATAGTTATAAAATGTTAAATGTATTTAATTTTTAATTCGAATTTTTAACTAATGTAGATCGTAAAAATGCAAACTATTCTCACTAGAATAAGGAGTAGTTAATTTTGTAATTAATCGTAGCTGCTATTGAGAATACAACGTTGTGTTTTTTTAGAACGAAGTTAATTAACGCTGGTTGCGGTAGTAGTTAACAAATAGAAAATGTAATGCGTAACGAAAAAAGTGTTATTAATTGGTTGCTATGTCAATGACAAATATAAAATACGAGTAAAGAAAAAGCGTTCCCAAATTGATTGCTATGGCAATGATTTGTTCATGAATTTAAATTAAGAGAGACGATCGGTTTCGTCGGGTGTAGTTCGATATTATCGTCAAGCGCTGAAATACATATAATCATTAAATGTTCGTAATTTTAAGAAAGTAATTTTAAGTCTAGGCCTAACCTAAAATTATTGTACGTATGTTTCCGTCAAGACAGGTAAAATAAATTAAACACACACACAATAGTTTTAGGTTAGGCCTAGACTGATGAACGAACATTTATGTTTATTTAATGTATGTACAATCAATGGACATTTGACTGTGTTTACCATCTTAAACACTTTGATGTTATAATTAATTCTACACCTTTATTATAATAACATTAAACGTATGGAAACAGTAAATATTTGTATTAAAAAAATCTAATATAAACGGTAATTGAAAGATAAAAATTATGTGTGTATGTTGCCGTTAACGCTGGTAAAGAATGAAAAAAAGGCGTGATGAACTCGTTCCTGACGGGGGTCCCACGACTGCACATATTTACTTTTTTATTCGTACTTTTTTCAATAGCCATCCTCGAGATTGAAATTATAATATAAAAAAATAGACTAGTTAATAAATCTAGGCAGCGAGATAGTTGTTGGAATAAAAGTGCTGTCAGAACACATAGCCTCTAAATATTTATAGCACATTAGACTTACTCCATGCAGTATAGAATTTCTAAGATTTCCATTCCAATGTAATACGACTTAAGTTCAGTTTAAGTATAGTAGTAGAGGTTAAAACGCATTACAAACACAAGCTATTCCGATCCATTTAGCTCGGCTTTGAGGGTATCTCATACAATGGGTATTTTGTGTATACGATGAAACAGGATCTTGAGCAAACATTAGCTACTGTTTACTCTCAACAACTTCGCCTCTTGTCTTAAATTTAAATAAGCAACCAGATTTGAAATTAAATTACATGTACCTATCAATATCCCGTCGAAGCACGGAAAACAGCAATCAAACATGGATTAATTCCAATAGTTATAGATAAGTATCCAATAAACTATCCTAAATACTAATAAAATTGAGTGTTCTGCTTATCGGTTTTGTGAGCTATCCAAACTGTCAGACATTCCCTGATCAGCATCGATTTCATGTTTGAGAACATGTTTATGTTGTGTAAACTGCATGCTGTAGCAATATTAAACAAACTGGCAACTGACTATCGATATATCTGCGCTAAAATATACTTATGGTGTAAGTATATAAGGTGTGCTACTCAGAGCGTTTGGACGTGTTACTGGAGTTTTTCTTAGCATTTCACCAGATGACGTCACGGCTCGAATTAAAAATGCAGTCTTTCGCTCTAACTGCGTTTACACATAAACGCATCAATAAATGTCTTACAAAGTGTATATTTTTGGTGTCTGTATGTAACGTGCTTTCTAACAGCATGACTTTAACGAAAAAATCTGAAATTTACTATTTAAAAAGTGCAATTAAACTTTGTCATTCAAAAATCGTCTATTGAAATTTAACTTTTTATTTTGAAGAAAGGAACATTTTTTATATTAAAACTGTATTTAAAAGTAGATAAATAAAACTAACGGAAATGAAACTGGGTAACCAACATCGTGCAAAGTCAGTATTGAAAAGTTTCTCGATCACTACAGAACTTCGTTTATTGTTGTGCTATGTTTGTCAAACTGCCATTATATTTTCGCAGAATATAATATTTGGCGTCCGGTTTCGTCTGCCAAGCTCTGACGATAGTTTTTGTTTTTCTGATGGTTTTCTTATACATAAACTCAGTCGCAAACTAGTAGTTGTGCAACTTGCCAGGCTGCTAGGGAACATTTGACATACCCGACCACAAAACTATTATAAATTCCAATTTCAACATGTTAGCCCACGGATTGGAAAATTTTATCAATAAATTAAATAGGTACAATACCTGCTTTTTTGTCTTATCCAATCCTTAAATCACTATGTGATTACCGCGGTTTCGGGTAGCCTATGTACCCATCTTCAGATCACAGAAATAAATAATTCCCTTCATGAGGTCGTCAAAACATAAAGTTAATACACAAAACAAAAAGCACAAAACACGTCACGAAAAACATTAAAACACTTTCTCAAAAAACACATTAAAAACATCGATTAGGCCTAATCACGCTAACCGGTCACGGTAAAACTTTTATCACGGTCGCGGTAATCACATAGTGATTTAAGGATTGGATAAGACAAAAAAGCAGGTATTGTACCTATTTAATTTATTGATATTATAAATTGTTGATAAACTAGAATTTTTGTTTAACCATCAACCTGGTTTGATGTTATGTATGTGTGGCACATTCATGTAACAATACTTTGACTGTGGCGTAGACATTTCGGTGATAAAAAGATATCAATATAGAAGAACGCAAATAAAAATCAGAACTTTAAACAGAGAACTTTGTGAAAAAGGAGAATCATTAGCGGCAAAGAAACAACTATTCAAAAAGTTGAAACAAATATTGTAAGAATGGGAAACTTGAATTGAATATGAGGACTACAATATTGCTTATAAACTGTTGAATAACTTAATATACAGTAATCCTAATACAAGGAGAATCCTAAATACCAATAATACTGAGTGTTCTGCTTATCGGTTTTGTGAGCTATCCAAACTGTCAGACATTCCCTAATCAGCATCGATTTCATGTTTGAGAACATGTTTATGTTCCGTAAACTGCATGGTGTATTGCCATATTGATACATACTGGCAATTGACTATCGATATATCTGCGCTAAAATATACTTTATGGTGTAAGTATATAAGGAGTGCTACTCGGAGCGTTTGGACGTGTTACTGGAGTTTTGGACGTGTTCTGAGCATTTTACCAGATGACGTCACGGCTCGAATTAAAAATGCAGTCTTTCGCCCAAACTGCGTTTACACATAAACGCAACAATAAATGTCTTACAAAGTGTATATTTTTGGTGTCTGTATGTAACGTGCTTTCTAACAGTATGAATTTAACGAAATTTGCTATTTAAAAAGTGCAATTAAATTTTGTCATCCAAAAATCGTATATTGAAATTTAAGACCTGAAGTGAAACGTTTTATTTTGAAGAAAGAAACATTTTTTATACTATAAAAAATATTTATAGTATTTATACCGCTATATTTAAAAATATTTAAATAAAACTAACGGTTTAGGTTTAGACAGTCAGTATATTGAAACGAAACTGGGTAACCACATCGCGCAAAGTCAGTATTGAAAAGTTCCTCGCTCAGTCGCTCAATACAGAACTTCGTTTATTGTTGTGCTGTGTTTGTCAAACTGCCATTATCTTTTCACAGAATACTGTAGAATATTTGAATTGGAGCACCGGAAATGCGTTTCCGGTTTCGTCTGCCAAGCTCTCATGATAGTTTTTGTTTTTCTATTGGTTTTCTTATACATAAATAAACTCAGTCGCAAACTAGTAGTTGGTCAACATGCCAGGCTGCTAGGGAAAATTTGACATACCCGTCCATAAGGCTGACCGGCCACCGAAAGCGGAGCTGAGCTGAGCTGAGTCAGCTTCCAATACCGAATGAAAGGTTTTTAATGAAAGGCCGCCACCAGATCCTGAGCTGAGCGGCGTCGCAAGGGTCAACTCCACTCAGCTTTGACTCGACCGAAGTTCGGTTTTGTAGCTACGCTTAGCTTCCCCCAACATAACAACTCTAAAAAAATCCTTTGTGACAGTTCCGTTCTTACAGCGTAGCCTGTAAAATTATTTTATTTTTGTTCAGTTATATCTGTAATATCACTCCGAATATTTTCCAAAATTTCGTTAAACTGATCACGAGTCATTCGAAAATAATTTATAAATTGTTCTCCTGTTAAATCATTGAAAAGGGTGTTAAATTCTCCACACTGATTTCTCCTTTTTAAGTAAAGACTTTGCCAATTTCTTTTTGCAAGTTCCCACTAAACATGATGTCATATAAGTAAATTCGATTTCTGAATCATCAGATTCCGAACTAAGGCACAAATATTCGATTTTTCTGTTCAACTCCGACATGACCAACTTTGCGAAAAATTGTATACGGAATATGAAAAGGAAACCGATGCAAGGCAAGTTGCTGACTGTCAAGATGATTGCCGATGCCCTCAGTTCAGCCAGCTCCGCTTTTGGTGGCCGGTCAGCCTTAACTCCACTCAGCTCAGCTAAGCTCAGCTCAGCTTTTAGTGGCCGGTCAGCCTAAGACTATTGGACATTGTTGACAAACTAGAATTTTTGTTTAACCAATTCCACCAAGGGCAAGCTCTTAACTATCGACCTGGTTTGATGTTATATATGTGTGGCACATTCATGTAACAATACTTTGACTGTGGCGTAAACATTTCGGTGATAAAAA
This sequence comes from Philaenus spumarius, assembly GCA_018207615.1. Classification (NCBI taxonomy): domain Eukaryota; kingdom Metazoa; phylum Arthropoda; class Insecta; order Hemiptera; family Aphrophoridae; genus Philaenus; species Philaenus spumarius. Next base: position 480,070 of record JAGFPH010000207.1, read on the forward strand.
GATATCTATATTTAAGAACGCAAATAAAAATCAGAATTTTAAACAGGGAACTTTGTGAAAATGGAGAATCATTAGCGGCAAAGAAGCAACTATTCAAAAAGTTGAAACAAATATTGTAAGAATGGGAAACTTGAATTGAATATGAGGACTACAATATTGCTTATAAACTGTTGAATAACTTAATATACAGTAATCATGTAAAGGATTTATAACATGTTACATTATTGATAAATTTTGAAACTGTCTTTTCATTAAATAAATAAAGCCTACAAGTTTAACATTGAGTTTAAATGTTTTCCTTTGTACACAATTATATTTTTTAAATAGCATTGGCCAACTTGTTTTGAATGAATTAAATTAAGAGAATTTCCTATCCTTGCTGACAATGTTCAAAACAGCTATCATGCGTTAAAAAAAGTTATGAGTTAATGATTTGTTGTGTATTAATTTTCGAAACACAAAAGAGCGATGCTAGTAATTGCACTCTTTATCTTTCCAAACATAGAACTCCCAGTTTTGTTAGTATCAAACCTTCAGTACAGCTCGAGCGTAACTGTGGTTTGAAACTAAAGGTTTGTAGTTTTTTTCTATGACTCGAATCAAAAAGATTTTCATGCCGAATTACCTTCATTTTATGCTCTTTAGATTGGTGATTTCGAAAATGACGCGAAATAAATAGTAAAAAGTTTTCCCACTACATATAATTTGCATGTCATTAGAAATATTCGTATAAATTCAAATAGGGTTAAAGGTTGGCTATTTTCTAAATTTTAATGTATAATTTACATCGCTATAAACTACTTTTAGTAAGCTTTAAAGCGATACCAAATTCATAATTTTTAAAAGAGTGAAAGTGAGTGTAATTGCAGTATGTGCAAACGCTTACAATTTTACTCGGACCGGCCGGTCATGGTGGCGGCAGGATTTCACCAGGTGACGTCACGGCCACATGCGTGGTGGCACCCCTTATCTACCTATACCATGGTCTAACTGACATAAAATAAAGACGTTAAGCATAACCAACAACATAAAAAACACGATATGCACATGTATTAAGCTCACAAAATACTATTTACAGAAGGTTTAACATTACTTCCCCCCTAAAGGTTAGTTGTCTAAGACTTTACTAGGAAATTTAGGGTAGATCAATTAAGACAAATCAGGTTGCCTGATTTAAAAATAATTTGTTCTGTCCCTTTTATGTTCATAAATTCTAATCTATTGTTACTATGTAACAATTAGTCAGTGTGACGAACCCACACTCTAAAGATGATTGTAGTAGCTCATCAGTATGGTGTTGGTTCTGAAGTATTTCGTGTAACTTGAGTGAAACCTTCATTTGAAAGTGAAAACGTTAAAAATAAAAACAATAAAAAGTCCACGTATGTATGTTTATTACAAAAGTCTGCTAAAGATGCGTCTATACACACCCGTCACGTCACGTCACGGCTGGAAAATATACCGTGCCGTGACGTGATGGGTGTGTATAGCCAGGGGTCCCGTCGAGCGACGTCTTTTAATCTCCGCTTCGGGGTTTACCGCGTACATTCGGGAAAAATCATTGGATGTCTGAATGTTGACGACTATATTTTGTTGGCTCCGTAGCAGAGACAATACCAAAATAATGATTTCGTTTTATCAGAATAACACTTTTTATCTATACTTGAATATATAGTTAAAATACACTATTCATTGCTTCTAAAGCAACTTTAGCATTAAATCATACGGCTTTCTTACTGCATTCACGTCTCAAAGCTCGTAGTTTTGCTTAAAATAAAAATATAGTTAGTATTAAAATACTAAATTAATTTCACAGATAAAACAATAACTTCTTCATCGTCTGTGGCTTAGAGTTTTTTTTTTTTAATTGTAAATAAATAATGCTCAGAGGTCTTTCGAAAGTACTTCATGTTTGCTTACTTTGTTTAGATTTAAACATGAATAGTTGGCGTCAAATGATTTTTCTGAAACATAAATAAACAAGATTCCGTAGCTATATAGCCTAAATATACGTCCAACGATGTTTCCCGAATGTACGCGGAAAGAGCCGAAGCTGAGATTAAAAGACGTCGCTCGACGGGACCCTTGGCTATACACACCAGTTACGTCACGTCACGTCATGGTACGGTATGCTCTCGTGAGGATTATTTTCCAGCCGTGACGTAACGGGTGTATATAGCCATCTCCATTTGATTACACAGGGAGCAAACCTCTGGAAAAAAGACGGGACGTGACGGGTGTGTATAGCCGCACCTTAAAATAATTATATCTTTTGTATTTTCCCCTCGTTCTTTAAGAAAAGATTTTGACGCCACTGGCACAAAATTATTAATTAATTGTCTTTCTTAAGATACGACCTCATTGTGCCGATATAATACATAAGGTTTTCACACAGAAACTTATTTATTTATTTATTTGTTTTCACACACAAACGTATTTATTTGTGTTGATAAAATACATGCAATGGTGTAATAACGTTATAAGTGTCAATGTTTTCAAGCGTATAATATACTTGTATTTAACCTTTAAATGCATCTAACCGGAAACCGCCATATTACATCTGATATGCAATATATGATATACTGTACATATTGCATTTGTTGATTCTAGGAAAACAACTCATACAATATTGCAATGGAAGTAGGTAACTTATGTCCCATTGCAAATATCCAGATACACGTTTTTCTCTTTCTTAATTTAAAGCGTAGCAATTTACATTTATTTATTCAATTGTAAATAATATTTTAACACGTAGAAATAAGCATTTGTGACTGATTTGTGTGTAAATTTTGTAATACATATTTTGCGCTTAATACATGTTTTAATAACCATACATGTGTTATTTACGCGCATGCTTTTTATACATTGTGTTAAATTAAAAAAATAAACCCGTTTGGTTCAAGTTATTCTACCATATTTAAATAAACAGGATGTCCATTTTAACTGGGCCACCATTGAGATCTCCAAAAATATAAAATTTATAGCAAACTTTAAATGGGGGACGTTACCTACTTTTAAGTAACCATTAAAAATATGAATTTGAAATTACAAAAATTTGCCGCCATTTTAAAATTATGGTGGACAACTTTCGAATTTCTTAAGGAACACTCTGTATTTTGTGATGATTTTGGGTTTTATAAGCTATTTTCAGACATTTTTGTTCTTAGTGATTTTTTTTATAAGTAACCTTTTACTAACCTTTTAAAAGTTAGAGGGGTGTAAAGTTTTATAAACACCCTAACTGAGCGCTAGATATTTAGATATGAAAACCTTTTGAACCAATGAAAACACTCTTAACACTAAAACGACATTGTTTAGACAAACGAGTAACTTTTTAAAATTGTTAAATATGCTTTTTGTTAATTTTTATAAACCATAATACTGACGAATAAAGTGACAAAACTACAAATTTGTATTGCACGATTTTGGTCCGAGTCACAGATAATTAGATAATTAATACTAATTATTTACCTTAAGTCCGTCTTGTGACGCCTTGTCGTTTAGTTTAAAACGACATGTTTTGGAGCCGTAACTCCATCATTTGGTCATCCCTCTGGTGAGTTCGTCGAACATTAACAACATTAAAATTGTATAAACACACACATTTACACGGACACTAACACACAAGTCACAGTTTTATTTATGATTTCGTGTGTGACGAACTGTGACTTGTGTGTTAGTGTCCGTGTAAATGTGTGTGTTTATAAAATTTTAATGTTGTTAATGTTCGACGAACTCACCAGAGGGATGACCAGATGATGGAGTTACGGCTCCGAAACATGTCATCTTAAACTAAACGACAAGGAGTTACAAGACGGACTTAAGGTAAATAATTAGTATTCAAATTTGGCTCACTTGAAAAATGAAGTTGATAACAGATGTTCAATGTCAGCTGTTATCCTTATTGTTCAAATTGTTGTTTAACCAATCGATATAGAAGTTGTAGCCTTCTGTTTATTAGGCTACAATTTATCATTTTAAAGTACAGTTTTTAATGTTTTATATTTTAAAATTTCGGCCAACCTTTGAATTTTTTATTTAACACCCTATGTTTTATGATTGTTTTGGATTTTACTAAATTCTGCAGGGTGAATCAGCTGATATTTAATATCTGTTATCAACTTCATTTTTAATGTGTGACAAATTTGTAGTTTTGTCACTTAATTCCTCTGTATTATGGGTTTTTAACACCAAAAAGCGTATTTGCTGATTTTAAAAGGTTATTTGTTTGTTTAAAATATGGTTTATTAGTGTTAAGAGTGTTTTCATTGGTTGAAAACTTCTCTGTACCGAAATATCTAGCGCTCAGTAGTTAGGGTGTTTTAAAAACTTTATACCCCTCTAACTTTTAAATGGTTAGTCGTATCAAAAAACACTAAGAACCTAAATGTCTGAAAATAGCTTATAAAATCCAAAATCATCATAAAATACAAGGTGTTCCATAAGAAATCCGAAAGTTGTCTGCCATTTGAAAAATGGGGGAACATTTTTAAATTCGTATTTTTAATGGTCACTTAAAAGTGGGTGAAGCCCCCCATTTAAAATTTGCAGAACATCTTGTACTTTTGGAGATCCCAAGGTGGCCCAGTTAAAATGGACACTCTGTACACACACACACTGTTAAAACATATAGTGGGGTAAAAATATAAATTACTACTTCCACCTTAATCTATACATAACAGAATGACCTCTGACTTGTTGATACGCCTGCGCTATGACAGCAGTATATCACTTTTATGTTACAATTACCATTATATTTTCTTGTAATAATGCATGAAGAATTTCTAGATATGAATAATACAGTTATTGAACACAAATTTAAGTGTAAATAATAAAATATTAACAGTCTCTATGTAGAAATATTAGAAACGTGACCTCACAACAGTATGCAAGTTTTAAGAATGCGCTATTTTCAAACTCGACTGTACCTCGATGAGTCACAGTAAATTTGCAAATATTTAATGTATTTACCTTTATAGGTCTGTTTAAAAATAATCCTTTTTTAATGTTACTTAGCTACGGCCGTTTTATCTACACAGATCCATCATCAGGCTTCGCGCTTGTCATGAACATAAAACTTCACACAATAAAAACACGAACATATAAACACAATACACATTTAAAAAATATAAAATTCACTGAGTTTACTATATGAGTACTATACCAAGGAACGTAATATATCCTCCTTGTTGAATTAGGAGTATACCAAATCTCATGTAACGACTGTAATAAATTATATACATATAAGGCAGACAGGAAGAAGTTTTAAACAAAGATTAAAAAAACACGTACCGAGCTATAAAGCATCATTAAAGATCTAAATATGCAGAACATATTATAGACAGTAACCATGATTACAGTAATATCGATTCCAATCTTGAAATTCTTCATAAGCGCGGACAGGGGAAATTGATGCTAGATATATTAGAAGAATTCCAAATTTATTCCCACAACAAGCAAGATCCTGACATTCTACTAAAAGACAAATTGAACTTTGCCTCCAACGCAATATACGACACGCTTAACTCCTTGAGCAAGATAAATATAATTGAGCCAAGTGAATAAAGACAAGGTAGTAGGATGCTTACGGACCCAAAACTTATATGTATTATAACTCATATAGTGAACTCAGTGAATTATATATTTTTTTAATGTGTATTGTGTTTATGTGTTTGTGTTTTTATAGTGTGAAGTTTTTTGTTCATGATAAGCGCAAAGCCTGATGATATCTCTGTATAGATGAAACGGCCGTAGCTAAGTAACATTCAAAAAGGATTATTTTAAACAGACCAATAAATATATTTAGAATAATAATCTAGAGGCTTGAAATATAAAATAAATAGTAAATTTGCTTCCGCTCGAGTTATGTCCGGTAAGCAAGATTTGCGTGGTCGAATTCCCACGAACATAATTTCCTATTATAAATAGCAACACATTAAAAAGTAATCATTATCAGGCATTTCTTAACACTTATGTAAAAGAGAGGCACGACCTACCTGCTGCAGAGAACATTTCAATAACAATTATAATATGAACAATACATTGATAAAATATACAATATTTAAAATTAAGTACTGACTTTACATTGTCACCATAAATTAAATAAATTGCATAAGGCTATAAAATGGAAACTATAAAAACGGGTCAAAACTATTAAATAGTCTCCGTTATTATTTTTGCTTTTAAATACTTTACAGTTTAGTGTTTAAGCAATTTTACTTATGTTCCAAAGCACAATCTACATGAAATTACTCTATAAGTGATCTAAGCTATAAATTACCATCTAATCTAAATAGTTAACGAGATACTGCACTTGAATTTGAAAAACCTTAAAATATGCATTATTTCGGTTTAAAAAAACATTAAGAATTGCATTATGTAGCTGCTATAGAAGGATTAAAGCGCCACGTAACAGAGCGAAAAAGGGTAGTAGGGGCAAATCATTACTTTTTCGTTTAGTACCGATGGGTAATCATCGCCTGAAATCAACTTCTTCCAATCAGACAGATTAGAACTGGTTAATCATTTGCAGTATGCTAACCCTTTAGCTACAATGCCGCCTGGGCAAAGAATAAATAAGACGTATCCCTCTAGTTGTTATTATATCAAAGCACAAACTATACATTAACACAATCTGTTAAATGTAAAACCAATTTTTTTCTATCATCTCCGAAAAATAAAATAGTTTGAACCTAACAATTAGTTCCTGACTGATTTTTATTTTAAATTCGTGACAGAAATGGAGTGTCTCAAATTATAGAAATAACGACGGTAGTGAAAAGTAGTGAATGAAGTGCCTCGTTTGTTCTCCACGTTTAAAAATCATTTCAGTCGTTTTAAATATTTGTTCTACTTTTATATTTGTATATGAAATAAAATTTTATTGTTATACAGAGTGTTCATGAAGTCCCTTTAACCCCACCTCATTATTTTTGTTACTGAAAATAAGTTAACAAAACTTTGTATACATCTTGTGTTGCATAACAGGACACATTTTTTGATATATCTGACCCTCTATGATTTTGGGGCTTAGGGAGTAAGGAGGGTTAACATTCTCAAATATAAAGAGGTAGGTCACGTAATACACTATTGAAAATCTCATTAAAAGAGAAACACAATAGTGCAAACTAGAGATTAATGTCCTACTTCGTTTTAAGGTATGGACAATCAAAGTTCTGGAAAATAACATACAACCTACTTATTCCTAATATTAACAAATTAATAACCTGTTTTCAGGGCCTGGTCATTTGCCCGGGGCCCGGGCCTTCAGATAGCTTTAGGGGGGCCGGGCGTACCATGAAAAAAGTTAGATATAAAGTGGTGGCGAAGTTGAAATTTGATCTCAATTGCAGTGACTTCAAAAAATATAATATCAACATGTTTATTAGAAAACATATTTGTTATTGGACTTATTTTATTCACCATCCCAAAAGTGTAATGAGAATTTACCCAACAGCTACTAAAACCAAACTAAATTAGTTAAACACCTGAATGCGATTGCTCGAATACATACGCCTACGCGCAACAATTCGACCACGACCGGTGGACTGGAAGTTATAAGGTAAACCACAAGGAATTGTTAGAACAATATTATTGCGAAAGGGGCCCAGCGAAGCAGTTTTGCCCGGGGCCCGTCAAAGCTGACTACGGCCTGGCCTGCTTTAATGTTATGATAACAATATCATTTTTCTGAACATTGATTGTCCATTACTTTGAAACGAAACAAGATACTAACCTCTAGTTTGCGCCATTCTGTTTCTCTTTTTAAGCTTTTCAATAGTGTATTACATGACCTACCTTTATATTTAAAATTTACCCCCCCCCCTACCCTCTCAAGCTCCACCAAATCATAAAGGTTCAGTATGTCAAAAAAATTTCCCTGTTATGCAACACAAGATATATAACAATCTGTTTATAGATTGTATCTTGAATATTTGGGGGAGGGGTTATATTTATTTAATACTTGATGCTATAGTCATACACTAATTATACATTTTTTCGGAGTAAATAAATTATATATTGCGTTAAGATTTGTGGCATCCATAGATTATGTAATCGTTTATAAAACAGACAGACAAGATAGGGTTTCCTAAATGGTAAAATTTAAAAATAATATTAATATGAAACAACTCGGAAGCCACTATCTAGCACAAAATTTACAAAATAACAATATTCTCGTTCTTTATTACCAACGGTTACCAAGCCGTTCAGAAGTCGAGAAGTGTTACATCATCACGTAGTGTTAGATTTTCATTAGAACGCACTTTTATAATTACAACCATAATTAATTATTATTATAGGAAATGAGGTAATTATGTTTTGACTAACAAAAATTGACTCTTCAATACCACCACGTAGCGAGGTCAGCCTTAAGAAAACCTGGCTTAGTTGAACAACTCTAATTCGTAGGAAGGACAAACAAGGTGATTAGTGGCAAAGGGAAAAGTTTGATCTGCCTTGGGAACATATTGGATATCGCCTCTTGAAGAAAGTTGATAATTGAAGAAGTTTAGTTTTTAGTTAGGACTAATATTAAGTAAATATGGCCACGTACTGAGGCAAAAGATCGTAATGAAAGGCTCCGATGTTTTATTATGATTAGTAGTAGCTGAGTAAAAACTGTAAACATCCTTAGTAATAGCTGTAAACAACAATTTAGTTGTTGCCCAGGAATAAAAACTAAATTGTGAAAGGAAAATGTAATAAGATTCAACTATAATAAAGGATTTTCGTCATGTGCATTAACTAGTGGCACCTATTTATCTTGTGCGAGTTATTAACATATCAGTGCTAGTGTTCTAGACCTGGTTTCGTTTTATTTTTAGGCTAGGCAGAAAGCGTGGACTTATCACCTAGGTTTCTGTTTATATACGTTTTAACTGTACTAGAGTATTAGTGCCAAATGTATCTTGAAATGTATCTAGTGCCAAATTTCATGTTTGTAGGCCTCGTGGTTTTGGAGAAACGGTGATGAGTCAATGAATCAATGGTATTTGGCTTTTATAAGTATAGATAATATAATGATTATATAACACAAAAACTGTTCTACTAAAAATATTTTTTACTAACAGACTATTGTTTTGGAAATTTATTGTTGAAAACTATCATACTTAGATTGGCTTCCGAAATAATTTCTCAAAAATTAGCGGTTATAAGCTGCTACACTTTTAAAAGTTATTTACTAACATCACTTGAAATTTCAAGTAGTGTAAAAAAAGCATCTGTACTCATCAGGATGTATAACAAATTCCTAATTTTAAAATTAACAAAAATCTACACAAATATATAGTATCTTTCACACCACCTTACCGTATATTTTAAATCAACAAATAGAAAACAAATTATATTAAATACAAACGTACATACCTGGCCTTTCACAAACCATAATAATTAGTTATTTGATATCAGTATTTGTTTAGAACAAACCTAAATAACGCTAAAATAATATGCTGTCGCATAGTCGAAGTTACTATTGAAGCTAATCGATTTACTAGCATGTTTAAACTGGTATAACTCCAATTCAATCAAACAATCAAACTGGAAAAGAAGTATGTTCTTAATTTGATTCTCCCACTATTCTCCTTCGTAGTTAGACAAGTTTTTCCCGCCCATTTTTTTTTTAAACATTAACTTTTGGTCTGCTAGGTTTGAAAAATCCCCCAACTAAAAAAGGGCGTCGCTTAGTTATACACATCTATGCAAGGTTTTCTTGCAGTAGGGGCAGGGTATTCGTACCCTCTACCGAGGTCCCCACTCGCTCTTCATTTTGATTCGCCCAATTTTGAGTTTTTGTGTACCACGAAATATGTTCTGAAGGGAAAGGAAATTCAAGCTAACTACTTACTTTAAACAAAATAGTTTGTCTAGGTTAGATTCTTGAACTGAATAATAAATTTGCATAAGAATTTATTTACTACAAAAATCTAAAGTCTTAAATTGGGTCGTTATGTTGTTCACTAATGTAAGTTAAAAATTCTTACCGTCAGGTATAATCTGGTGGACTTTTTTTAACTTTTTACTGTCAACGTGTTTATATTAATGTCAATTCTGGTTTACCAGTATACAAAATAAAAGAATGGTTTTCTCTTAAATTTATTAACGTTAACAACCGCGATGATATAATCTACTTAATCAGAAAAAAGAACTTATTTCAAAAGTAAAATATTTATCTCAGTTTTATAGTTCAATCGTTACAAACTTCCGCGTTTTAATAAATAACGTAATAGCCAATGAAGTTTCAGTCTCTTGGTAAAACCTAGTAAAAATTTTAAAGTTCCATTGACATTTCACAAGAGTTTTTTTTCAAATGAGTGTTTTACTCGTTTCAAAAACTCAACAAATCCTCCAAGTTTGTATATAGAAAATTAGTTTTGTAGTGAACTCCATTTTATCTCAGTGAATTTCTATTTTTCACCTATGAAAATTAAAAATAGATTAAATCGTTTTTAACACACACCAAATACACAGGTATTTAGATTATTATGATATATTATTAACACTATTCTTGCATATCCATACAAAATTTTAGTCGATTTAGAGATAATGCAGCTTCGTGATTATTAGGGTTTTTTGTAAACAACTATAGTCTGTATACACTAACTTGGCGTCTGTACCCTTAGCTACCTGCTACAGACCCTTCCCGTCCCCTCTCACTCCCTTTCTCACACCTCTGTTTCAATAATTAGTCACCTACTGGGTTAACCACGGCACTATTATACTTTTTTTTGTGACTCACAATTTCTAATTTTTGTAAGGATATTTATAAAGTTCGGAAAAAAATAAGAAAAATGATACCAAACATGACGTTATTACGTTTGTAA
>JAGFPH010000207.1:495889-510505 GCA_018207615.1 Philaenus spumarius
TTACAAACGTAATAACGTCATGTTTGGTATCATTTTTCTTATTTTTTCCGAACTTTATAAATATCCTTACAAAAATTAGAAATTGTGAGTCACAAAAAAAGTATAATAGTGCCGTGGTTAACCCAGTAGGTGACTAATTATTGAAACAGATGTGTGAGAAAGGGAGTGAGAGGGGACGGGAAGGGCCTGTAGCAGGTAGCTAAGGGTACAGACGCCAAGTTAGTGTATACAGACTATAGTGGACCCAGAAATAATGCTTCGCTATTGCTTGATTTAATTTAAAGGTTAGTAAAGTTATTCTATTTCATTACGTTGACTCAAGTAATCGAATTACAAAATGGTTTTATGCCACTTAAGAATATACTACACTAATTTAGATTTATAATGTGTAAACCTTTATAGATAATACAGTAAACCTTTTGTTTGCCAACCTAATCTAAAAAAACTGATAGTAGTGAGGAATTGTAAAAAACCTGATTCTAAATTAGCCCAATTGGTTGCAAATAAACGTGTTTTGGTTAATTGTAGGCCTAACCTAAAATTATGTTCAGTTTTTTATCCAACTCAGCTGTTTTAATAATATTATGTAACAACAAAATGTGAATTGAATTAAAATATAGTAAGCATTTTTAGTTGATTTTTGTTTTTGTGTGCTTTAAGTTGGTCAATCTAACCTAAAAAAGCAGTTGGTTTTGAAGAATAATTAATAAACTGATTATACATGCTAAAGTAAAGTTGCTATGGTAATGAATGTAAACAAACATGACGTGTTACTAAGCTTTTTATACGAACAGCTGTTTTTGAGCGCTATGGTCTTGAGTCCATACAAAAGAGGCTGTTTAGTTTTTTCCAAATTTGAAACTTTTTCGGAAACCTTTTCAAATTTGTCTTTATATAAAAACCTAGTTCGGAATATTACGAACATTTTAAAACAAAAAATAGTCAAATTGGTCCAGCCGTTATCAAGTGATGCGCTTACAAAGGAACAGCAATTCATGTTTATTATATAGATTGTTTATGTTTGTTTTGATGTGAAAATTTATGTAAATGATAAAATAAATCTTTTGTAATTAAAGTTGAGCTCATTAAATAATAAAATATTTAGCTCAGTTTTGGAACAGAAAGTTAAATTGAGAGACAAAGGGGAGATTTCAAGATAATACATTTTAATAATGTCTGAATTAGTCTACATAAAGCCCTGAGGAGTAACGGAGTCAAATTCTACATTTATTATTTCGCCATATTAGATAAAAACTTCCTTTTTATTTCAGACTTTGACATTGGCGGATCCATTGGGGCCTTGGGGGCGGCATCCCTCTCCTTTTAATTATTATATTACTTTCTCACTATACTATAGTATAGAGAAAGTATAGTGATCGCAAAAAAAATCGATGTTGAGATTTTTGTGGAAATATCCGTTTTGGGACCCCCTGAGTCCAAAAAAGTGGTTTTTACAAAATGTCTGTCTGTATGTCTGTATGTCTGTATGTCTGTATGTCTGTATGTCTGTATGTATACAAAGCTAGAGAGAAAACTATTAGATCGATTTCAACCAAATTTGCACCAGACATGTCCAGTACGCCTGTATAGATGCACGAAAAAGGGTTTTGAACAATTTTGAAAAACAACCCCCTTTTTGGCCAAAAAACCCCCAAAAAATCAGTTATTATTTTTTTATAAAAAAACGGCTCTAACGATTTTGATAAAATTTGGCTTATTTGTAGCCTTTAATGTGCCCTACCATATACAAAAACCCGCATCTTTCTAAAAATTCTCGTTTAGCTAATAATAATAATAATAACTGATTTTTGGGGGTTTTTTGGCCATAAAGGGGGTTGTTTTTCAAAAATTTTCAAAACATTTTTATGTGCATCTATAAAGACCTAATTGACGTGTTTGGTGCAAATTTGTTCGAAATCGATGGAATATTTTTCTCTCTAGCTAATAATAATAATATTTATTAGTTAATCGCCTACTTTAATAAAAGTATACAAAGCTAGAGAGAAAACTATTCGATCGATTTCAACCAAATTTGCACCAGACATGTACAGTACGCCTGTATAGATGCACGAAAAACGGTTTTGAAAATTTTTGAAAAACAACCCCCTTAATGGCAAAAAACCACCCAAAAAATCAGTTATTATTTTTTTGTAAAAAAACAGCTCTAACGATTTTGATAGAATTTGGCTTATTTGTAGCCCTTAACGTACCCTACCATATGCAAAAAACCGCGTCTTTCTAAAAATTCTCCTTTAGCTAATAATAATAATAATAACTGATTTTGGAGGGTTTTTTGGCCATAAAGGGGGTTGTTTTTCAAAAATTTTCAAAATCTTTTTTCGTGCATCTATACAGCCCTAATTTACGTGTTTGGTGCAAATTTGTTCGAAATCGATGGAATAGTTTTCTCTCTAGATAATAATAATAATATTTATTAGTTAATCTCCTACTTTAAATCACCTCTCCTACTCCACCTACAATTTTGAAGTCACTGTGAATCTGTTTAATAATTTAAATATGTTTGTGAGAAAGTATGTGCCAGTTCCTGGTACCGTTTATTTTTGTTTTGTTTGATCGTCTAAGTGGCAGACTCCTCAATTGAGTAGTCTCAGACAACACAACTTGTATCAAATATTTCACTCGCTAAATATTATAAAATCTCAATAAAACAAAAACGATTGGAAAGGAAATATTTAATTTTAATTTTGTTATACAAATTTCTTCTAAAACGTATATTTACATATGTAATCATCGTTGTAAAATTGTAGTTATCAAAATCAACTAGGCACATAACCGTTAGACAGACTTGTGTTGAGAAGAAGTGAATGACACTATTGGATTCGTCAAGATTTGAAATTTCTACCACTGCCTTACAATTATTCGTCACTCTTACAGTTTCTCAAATATAAAGTTTTCTGTAAACCCTTGCAATTGGACAGTTTTCAACCAATGAGTAAGCACATATAGCAAACTATGTCTCTATTACAAATCGATATATTTGTATAAAGATTTTTATATCGATTTGAAGTGCAAGTTCAATATTTTAGTTAGATATAAGGAAAACCTGGTGTACTGTTCAAGGCTATTCTCGGGTATTTCCGTGGAATGTGTACATTTTTTCAAAGCCCTAGGCGTTAGCCGTTACCTTTTCCCGTCTGGCTTTAACTGATAACTTATTATACGTTTGTGAGTTTTGTTTAGTCATTCTAATTTAGTAAAACAAAAAGAAATAAGTTTATAGAATAAGGCTATTTAAAATTTTCAAGTATACAATTCAATTCTATGATTTATTTTGTACAATTTGTTATAATAAAATTTAATTTTTGGGTAAAGCATATATTATTTCTTAATTCCTATTAAAAATGGGTGCTCGTGAAATAGTCTAAAAAGGCGTTTTCAATCATTGTATTCCAAAACAATATTCTATACCCACGGGATAGGAGACAGCCCTCTCCTTCAAAACCGGCTGGATCCGGTCATGGACTTTGATGATTATAAATTTTGCATAATATTCTAATACACATTGTGCCGCTCGTGTAGGCTATACTTTGCAAAATATTAGTTATATTATTCTGAAACTTATACCATTTTGCCATAACTATAAGTTCCAACTAGCGTTAAAATTAGTAACCAACTTTCGGACTGACAAAACATATGTTGTCGCTGAAACTGTAAACATTGAGTGGTATATGTTAAGGCTTATATTGTTCATAATATCTATGCAGAAAATTATTTTTATAGCTTAAGAAGAATATAACCAATGTTGATCATAGCCATCTACACAGATATAGCTGAGAATCTATCATGGAATCGGATCGTCGGTTTTCGAGTTATAGATGAAGAATATATATATCAAGATTACCTGGACAAGCCAGACATAATTTGACACATTTGTTTGACCAACGTTTAATGACTACATTTTCCCATGTTGTTATACAAATCAATTGCATTACACTTTACATTGTGCATTTTCCATATATAGGTAATACTGTCTACTGAGCCGTTTATCCTGATAAACTGATATCAATTTTCCTAGGTTTCATTAGGATCGTTTACTCTATTTATCTTTCAAGTTATTGGAAAATATAGGATACATGTAATCATAATTTTAAGGTTATTTTAAGATTTATTCAAGGTTAAATTACTTAAAATCATCTTTACTGTACTCAACTTAAGTTTTGTTCGGATAGATTCGGGTATCTTTAATTTAGTTGTTGAAACCGTTACATTACAAGTACTGAATTACATTCAGGTATACACATAAGTGGAATAGTTTACACTAATTTGAATTTTCCTATTAAATATAGTGTAGTAGAAAATTAAATTACCGACCGCTTTAACCACACTTCATCGATATTTGGTTACCATGGTAACCTAAATTGTAAATAAACTAAACAAAAAAAGACACGTTTTTTAAGCATTGAAACTGAGTTTTGAATTTTCCACATGGTAAAAAAATGTATAGATCTTATTGTGTACGAATACACCAGAAAAGATTTTGCCTTTAAAAACATAACGAGATTAATTGTTCATATTTAAAAAAATAAATTGAATAGTCATTGTTGCCACTTGTATTGTCAGTTGTATGTAATACAACCAAGCGCAGCTAGTTTTTCCTGGCTGAAGTGTAAACCAGTGGACCCTCTTCACGACACCGACTAATAATTAAACATCTCCTTCTTATGTCTATTCCATCACTTCGTACAGCCAACTGTCGATATTGCAGAGTAATTTTACCACTTTTCTTCCTAAACCAATCTTTTAAAAATTATAGCTCTAAAAATTAATAAAACTGGAACATGTTTGGTTAGCTCTAATATTTGAAACTAAAACTGAAAACATTTCAGTAGTGACCATAACATTCAAATTTCCAAAGATATTTAGATATTTATTTTTACTGTCACTAAACAATTTTACAACTGCAATAGACATTGTCTTAAAACAATAAAAACAATATTTTAAAAGGTTACAACAATATACATACCAGATGTCTTAAAAGTCCTCTCCCCCCCTGTTATTTTTTTATTAATGGAAATAGACAGTTTTGCTTTGGGGATTGTTAACATGAACAAAAATGGAGTTTTTTGTACCGTAAATTTCCCCTCCTCCAAAAATGGGACTTTTTGTCCTGATTTTTCTGTGAATTTCTCACAGAGAAGAGTAGTTGCTCTGTTTTATTAATATTGAGCTTAAGTGAATTTTTAGTAAACTAGAGTACAGATCTTTCCAACATAGTGTTGGTCATTGCTTTTACATCTTCTAAATTTGTACTGGCTGTAATCAACGTTGTATCATCTGCATAGAGGAGTGATCTTGGTAGGTCATTCATATATATTACAAACTAGCTGACCCGTACGGCGTTGCCCGTGGTGGTTAGTATTTTCAGTCTTTTTAACGTAATTGTAATCTTTTGAAGTGTTCAGTTAGTGAGTGGTATTTGGCTTTTATATATATATAGATCTTACATAATAAAAGCACTATTGTCATAATAATAAAAGATCTGAAATTATGATTTTAGTAACTTTGATCCCCCCAAACCCCTCCTAAAATGTCGAAATTTTTCATACCCTTTCTTAGTGAGCACCTATGGCCCTAGAGGAAGCTACATATCATATTTCATTCCAATCCTTTCGGTAGTTTTGAAGAAATCGTGATTTAATAACTTTGATCCCCCAAACCCCCCTAAAATTTCGAATTTTTTTAAACCCTTAGAGAGCGCCTAAGGCCCTAGAGGAAGCTACATACCAAATTTCCATCCAATCTGTTAGGTAATTTTTGAGAAATCGTGATTTAGTAATTTTTACCCCCCCCCAAACCCCCCTAAAATTCCCAATTTTTAAAACCCTTTTTAACCCTTTTTTAGTGAACACTTATGGCCCTAGAGGAAGCTACATACCAAATTTCATTCTAATCCGTTCGGTAGTTTTGAAGAAATCGTGATTTAATAACTTTGATCCCCCCAAACCCCCCTAAAATTTTGAATGTTTTCAAACCCTTTCTTAGTAAGCACCTATGGCCCTAGAGGAAGCTACATACTAAATTTCATTCCAATCCGTTCGGTAGTTTTGAAGAAATCTTTTTTTAATAACTTTGATCCCCCAAACCTCCCTCTTAAATTTTCAAATTTTTTCAAACCCTTTCTTAGTGAGCACCTATGGCCCTAGAGGAAGCTACATACAAAAATTCATTTCAATCCGTTCGGTAGTTTTTGAAAAATCGTGATGAGTGAGTGAGTGGTATTTTGCTTGTATTTAAATAGATTAGAGGGTTCCGCTCACTGCTTACCAACCCAAAAATTAAAACAGATTATTGTATACTATTCAGTCGTTCTGCTAACACATGAAAAAACGCCTCAAAAACGCAAAGATTAACTGGAAAAACGTCAATATCAGGCGTAATTTGAGGATGATCAAAAACGCATTGAAAACGCAAGGAAATATGCAAAAACGCCTATTTCTGGCGTAATTTTGGGAGAATCTCAAACATTTTTTAACAGACTACTTTTAGGCCTTAAACGAACCTAAGTACCAAATTTCAACATTTTTTTCCAATTAGTTCTCGAAAAAGCTGAGAAAATGCAAAAAAACGCTAGAAAAACGCGAATATTGGGCGTATATTTGGGATGTTTTCAAAATCCGTTCTTAAGGTCCAACTGAACATGCATGCCAAATTTGAACTCATTTGGTTCAGTAGATTTTTAGTTCTGCTGATGAATGAATGAATCAGTGCCATTTCGCTTTTATATTGATAGATAAAAAGGGGCCAAGGACAGAACCCTGGGGGACCCCATTTTCCACCTTCTCCAACCCCGATCTTAGATTGTTGACAGATACCAGTTGCTCAATATTTGTAAAATAAGACTTTCAAAATTTCAATTCCACACCCTCTATCATGTAATATACTCAAAATTAATTAAAATAGTTACATGACTGATTAGATGGAATCAAAGATTTTGCTTATCCAATTAAAATTTTTACGCTGATTAATATGGACTCTATAAGCTATTTAACGTAGACAGGATATTCATGGTTACCTAAATTAAGACCATCTATTATTATAAAAGAAAATCTAAATAAAGAAAAATATTTTAAAATAATTAGAGTAAAAACTAAAGAGTTATCTTAATTGCCTTATACTACACAATAGACATGCTGCGATCTGGCGATGTAAGTTCTAAAATTGAGTATAAAGTAAAACATCGGCCAATCACCGGTAAGTCCATTGGTCATTCATTGAATTGGTTAAGATGGGAAATAGCTTGTTCCAGAGACCGCAGCCCGGTGTGAGGTTAACCTTACCTCTTTCCAGAGCAAACTTCAACAGTGCGTTGTGTGTTTGAAGCTCCGAGAACTTTATGATAAAGACGAACATATTTCCCCGTGCATACATAAATTATAATTATACATTACTAGCTGACCCGTACGGCGTTGCCCGTGGTGGTTGGTATTTTCAGTCGTTTTAACGTAATTGTATTCTTTTTAAGTGTTCAGTCAGTGTTAAGGTATTTGGCTTATATATATATATATATAGATCTTAAATAATAAAAGCACTATTGTCATAATAATAAAAGATCTGAAATTATGATTTTAGTAACTTTGATCCCCCCAAACCCCTTCTAAAATTTCGAAATTTTTTCATACCCTTTCTTAGTGAGCACCTATGGCCCTAGAGGAAGCTACATACCAAATTTCATTTCAATCCGTTCGGTAGTTTTTGAGAAATCGTGATGAGTGAGTCAGTGGTATTTCGCTTTTATATATATAGATTATTAGATTTAAATAACCTCTAGTAACTAGATAAGGATGGTTGGATAATAACGAATATAACCAAATGTAGAGCAGAGCTACTGTATTTAAACTTCAGGCCTTGGGTGGAGGGGGAAAATTACGGTTGTTCCATTCGTAATTCAAAATCAAAACGTATTTAAACATTTTCAGCGATTTGTTCAATCTTGAGAAAAATTATAAAGCAATAATTTGGGAAATTGGAGTTGAGTTGGGAGGAATTTCTTCAACGTCTTAACGGGACAAATTAGAAACAACTTGCTCGGTACGTGCAACAGGCTTGGCAATATAGATGGGAATTAATCCGAGAATTTAACTACTAAAGTTATGAATATTTATTTATTTTCACCTCTTGCAGCTAAAATTATCAACATTTAACTCGCATATTTACAAGTGAAAAACATTTTATAAACGGTGTGTGTACCTAAAAAATCTTCTTAACTTTCTCTGTAAACCCATAAATACATTTCTTTGAACTTTAGTTCCGTTTCAAATGATTAAAGCTATTTTTTGCATGACTGTAAAAATTAACATTTTTGTTTAAAGATTGTCTTTTGTTTGTATAGAGACATAAAATTTATTATTCTTTTTTTACTTTTGATAATTCTGCAAGGAGAAAGAACTAAGTTTGTTTTACTAAGCAGCAAGTTTTCCTAAAGTTGAATTAATATTTAATATGTTTTTAATACAAAGTAAATAAATCTGAAGCAAGTATATGCAAATAAAAAAAAGCAGTCGTGGAACTGCCGAAAGAAGTAAAAAACTGAAAGTGTTTATGTTAGTTAAATTTTTTTAGATTTTGATTTTAAATTATGTGACAAGATAAAAGTAACACAACTTACAAAATGAGGAAGCATAGTGTCCGTTTCAGAGGTATTACCAAGTAAACTATTTTAACACAATTTATGAAATGAGGACGCACAATGTCTATTTCAGGGGTATTAACAAGTAAACTATTTTAACACAATGTATAAAATAAGGAAGCACAATGTCTATTTTAGAGGTATTTTATATGTCTACAGGGATTTTTTATCGTTTGCAACATTGTGTTACACACTTGTAATATTTTTCTCTTGTTTGCATTCACCCTTTATTTCACGAAAGTTAATTATTACACGCATTTTCGATTGCTCGCTGGCTGCCCGTCAATCGTCTTCGTCACGGTATGTGAGCTGAATAAATTCAATCAATTAAAAGGTACAAAATTCAGAGCGAAGAGCGTCTTCTTTTTCAACCACCAAATCTACAGACGGGTTAATCACAGTCTTAGATGGATGTTGCAGATCTCCCAGATACGTCTTCAATGTGCGAATACATAGACCGGGATAGTTTTAACAGCTTACGCCTTTAAAAGACTCCATACTGACTCCGGTTACGTTTATTTTGCTAAAACTTCTTTGTAGACAACATTTTTCGTTCTTACCATCTAAATCTTGTTAAAAATGTATGAAGGATTTAACAACCCAAAGGTTAAAACTTAAAAGTGCATAAAATGAGCACAGAATTAGGTAATCAAATTGTGAGCAGAGCCAAACACTACAGAAATATAAAGATTCAATAAACCTTACTATAACAATTAAAATACAACAATGCTGGAAAGGTTTTGGTTTCTTAGGTGATGAATGAATTCAAATAAAAACAGTACTGATTAAATTTTGTGTGCAGATAGCTTGTGTTAAAATTTTTGTAAGCATGGCACCACGTAGAGTGTCAATGCAAACCGTTTTTGCTGCAATCAAGGCCCTGAATGAACCAAAAGGGGCCACGTTTAAAACAATTACTGATTATATCAACAGGGATGGTCGAATAATTGATAGAGCTTTACTTCGTAGAACGGTGGACGATTGCGTCACTAAAGGTCTTGTAAAAGTTTCTGGTGGTAAATACATAACAGGTGGAAAATTTACTGAAGCCAGAAGGCGAAGACGGAGGACAAGCCGTTCCAGGCGTAGTCGGAGGAGAAGCCGTTCCAGGCGTAGACGGAGGACTAGCCGTTCCAGGCGTAGACGGAGGAGAAGCCGTTCCAGGCGAGGAATTAGGCGGCATTCTAGGCTTCACGGAGAGAGTTCCGAATTAAGTGATAACATAAATTCCGCTCGTCGAAGAAAGCGACGCAGAAGCCATTCACGTAGAAGGCGACACATCAGGAGGCGCCCTGATACTGTGACCAATGCTAGCCCTGAGGCTGTGACCAATAGCCCTGATTCTGTGGATAATAGCCCTGGTACTGTGGCCAATAGCTCTGATAACAAGTAAACACCAGACCGTCAGTTGATTGACCAATTAGATTGAGCATACGATAATTAATTTGGTTATTTGTGATAATGTTTCAATAAAGTGTATTAAATTCCCTTGTTTCTAATATATGAGTAATTTTTCTAATCATTAAGTTTGTTCATAAATCTAGTAACATAAGCTTGGTATTTTTCATTTTAAAGCATACATACTTTGGATGAACATGTTTTAGTTCCTATAAATTATCTAAACAATAATATCTTATTTATGCCTAATCTTATTTGTAAACAATTTCCTTATATGTTGATTTTTTTTCAACCAAGTGTATACTATTGATTTGGTTGTATTGAAGCATGTTCGTCCCATATCAGCGTCTTCCTTTAATAGTTCCTTATTTAATATTTTTAAATGACATCAGATTGTTGGAATTATGTTGAATATAAGTTTAAATTCTGGTTCAAATAAGTTTAAGGCAAGAATTTTATTAAAGGAATATTAATCTGAACATACAAAAGTGGGTAATTGTTTAGTACTACTTTTTGACAGAAGCAAATCTTTTTGTACTGAGATATGTTTCGTATTTATGTATTCTAACAATGAATTAATATGAATAAAGGACCGGGAAAATAAATTCACCTTAAAAAATGAAGAAAAAATAGCCTGGTGTTCTAACTCACAGTGTGCAGTCCCAGTATGTGTCAAGCAACGGAAGTAGGCCTAATAGTAAACAATAACCCTTATCGCTGATGGAATTAAATCGACAAATAAACACGTTTGTAGAGTCGGATAGGTAACCAAATGACGAGTTTTAAAGTAAGTTACTCATTCATATATTTCTTTTTCCGTGCCTTTAATTATGTTAATTAATTGTTACAATATATATTACGATGTTACATAATTATAATATTTTCTCTCATTTTCTTTTTTTATTTCACGAAAGCGAATCATTAAATATATTTTCAATTAGTTTGGTATTTAATTTACTGTTCATTGATTTCCCGTCAATCGTCTTCGTCACATTATGTGGGTTACATAAATTAAACATTAAAGAACAAAGAATTCAGAGTGAAGAGCGTCTTCTTTTCCAACCGCTAAATCTACAGACTGGTAAATCACAGTCTTAGCTGGATGTTGCAGATCGAACAGATACGACTTTAATATACGCATGCATAGATTGGGATGGATTTGATCAGTTTACGTCTTTAAATATTTTCTTGAAATTATTAAATGCCAAATTTCAGCTTTCTAGCTTTAAGGAAAGAATACCACTCAATATTTTATTGTTTTTGGGGTTGTTATCACATTTTCATCCCTTAACATCAAGTAACAAAATGTAAACTGGTTTAATTTTTATATGTTTTTCAAGAAATAAATGTACAAAATTTCATCTTTCTGACTTTAAGTAAAGTATAACAAACAATATTCATTGTTTTAACGGTTGTTTCAATCCTTAAAGGCCAAATATTTTAAAATCCTTTCTTAGTGCACCTCTAGCGCCTATGCGCAATACGTGTACCAAATTTCACGTTCCTAAGTGGTATTCAATTAATATGTTTTATAGTTGTATTGGTTTTACTACATTTTCACCCATTTAGCAGAACGTGACAAATGTAAAAGTGGTTATTTTTTAAATGTATCTTGTAAGATATAAATGTTCAGAGTTTCAGCTGTTTAGCTTTAAAGAAAGTAAATAAACAATATTTATTGTTTAAGAAATAGATTTACAAATTAATTACCAGCACTCTAGCTTTATGGAAGGTATACAAATGTATATTTTTTGTTTTTAAGGTTTGTTATCACATTTTCAACCCTAGGCAGCATGTAACGTAATGTTAAACTGGTTGAGACCTATAACATACAATATTTATTATTTTATGGGTTGTTTCACCACCCTTTTCCTTTTCCTTGTCCTTTTGGGGTTGTGATAAGGCCACCCTTATCACCTAGGTGTATAAAAAGTAGCCTACGACCTATTCTCAAACCTATCAAATACACACAAAAACAATCATAAAAATCGGTGAAGCTGTTTTGGAGGAGTTCTATAACAAACACTGTGACACGAGATTTTTATATATATAGATAAGGGATGGATTTTTTTGTTTCCGCACACCACCACATCAGGAGAATGCACTACTTTCAATTAGCCGAAAATAGAGATCGTTATATATTTGCCCTTGACTTGAATAATACTCGATCAAAATCAAAACAGAACTGGCGCTTTTGTAATCCTCGTCCTGATTTCCTTGCAGTGATACCAACGTGACAACAATAACAACACGTGGGCAGGAACAGCAGAGTCAAGCAGCGACTGAAAGTTCAAGGTTGGCGGACCTGTACAGTTACACAGTTTAGTGGGCTTTCCAAGCTTGAAACCACTTGGGCAATATTTTAATAAAGGTCATTTTTGACAATTTGCCGGCAATTTACATTGTAAAGAATATGATGATTCATTATAGTATTTCGATATTTTCAAGAATGTATACATTTTTAGACTGATTCATTTAAAATAATATCATTATGTTTTAATAAATGGAGTTTCACACACCTCTATAATACAATACTCTTCTACTTACGTATTAGTAGAACAAGATAACATGAGGCAGTGGTGTTCCTCTGTCCTTTTTTTGAACATATACTTTTATTCCCCCCCCCCCCTATACGTAGTATATATTATGGAGAAAGTATTGTTTTCGTCCAAATTTTCGATTTAGAATTTTTCGTGGAATTATCTATTTTGGTGCTCCCTGAACCCCAAAAAAGTGGTTTTTGTTTGATGTCTGTGTGTGTGTCTAAGTGTCTGTAAGGATATGTACAGAGCTGGAGACCATACCAACGGTCCGATTTTGATGAAATTTGGTACGTAGGTGTAGTTCTTGAATATCTCCAGGATTTATTTCTCATTTTTTTAAGGGGTTTTGCCCCTAAAATGGTCAAAAAACGAGAAAAATAAAACATTTCTTAAAAACGGCCCTACGATTTTGATAAAATTTGTGTGGCTTATAGTGTTTAACAACCCTAATAAAATGACAATACCCGCATGTCTGGAAAAATAC
Source organism: Philaenus spumarius (assembly GCA_018207615.1). Lineage (NCBI taxonomy): Eukaryota > Metazoa > Arthropoda > Insecta > Hemiptera > Aphrophoridae > Philaenus > Philaenus spumarius. The sequence continues at coordinate 508,962 of JAGFPH010000207.1, forward strand.
CTGTTTAAAAGTTATGGGAAAAAACTGGTTCTTTGTGCTTTTCCCCTAAAAGATTCAAATTCTGAAATTTAGCTACGATTTTGATAAAATTTGGCTTATTTGTAGCCCTTAATGTACCCTACCATATGCAAAAAACCGAATCTTTCTAAAAATTCTAGTTTAGCTAATAAAATAATAACTGATTTTGGAGTGGGGGGGTTGGCCAAAAAAGAGGTTTTATTTCAAAATTTTTCAAAACCTTTTTACGTGAATCTATACAGGCATAATTGACATGTTTGGTGCAAATTTGTTTGAAATCGATCGAATAGTTTTCTCTCCAGCTAATAATAATAATATGTATTAGTTACTCTTCTACTGTAATGTATACTTTAATACAGTTATGAAGTCACAGTGAATCTGTTTAATAATTTAAATATGTTTCTGAGAATGTATGTGCCAAGTTCCTGGTACCGTTTATTATTTGTAAATTTCCACTTCGACCTTGCTCAATGTTATGGACTGCTTCCCTTGTAAACTCGGGCGTCGGCATTTGAACCATATACTTAATGATTTTTAATTTTGATCAATTTTGGGGGGAATAGAGCGGGCTATAAGGCCGTGCAAAACAGCTAAATTTACAGAATAAGATAATCATTATAATTATAAAGATTATTAATTATTAAGACAATAAAAATTATTTATTTAAAAAAACCATAATAAAAGTTTCATTCTAGTATGACAAATCCAAAAAATGTTTACCTCCCGACAAAAAACTCGCTTCCGTTTGTTAAGAAACTTGTCCGAGCAACTTATAAAACCATCATGGGCACCAAATTTATACTGAATCGGACTTAAAATGCTGCATTTAGAGTGCGAACGCATTTATACGTATATAAATAACTAGCTGACCCGTACGACGTTGCCCGTGGTGGTTGGTATTTTCAGTTTGTTTAACGTAATTGTAGTCTTTATAAGTGTTCAGTCAGTGAGTGGTATTGGGCTTTTATATATATATAGACCTTAAATAATAAAAGCACTATTTTCATAATAATAAAAGATCTGAAATTATGATTTTAGTAACTTTGATCAACCCAAACCCCTCCTAAAATTTCGAATTTTTTCAAACCCTTTCTTATAGAACACCTATGGCCCTAGAGGAAGCTACATACCAAATTTCATTCCAATCCGTTCGGTAGTTTTGAAGAAATCGTTTTTTAATAAATTTGATCCCCCCCCCCAAACCCCCCTAAAATTTTGAATTTTTTCAAACCCTATCTTAGTGAGCACCTATGGCCCTAGAGGAAGCTACATACCAAATTTCATTCCAATCTGTTCCGTAATTTTAGAGAAATCGTGATTTAGTCATTTTTACCCCCCAAACTCCCCTTAAAATTTCGAATTTTTAAATCCCTATCTTAGTGACCACCTATGGCCCTAGAGGAAGCTACATACCAAATTTAATTCTAATCTGTTCGGTAATTTTGGAGAAATCGTGATTTAGTCATTTTTACCCCCCAAACTCCCCTAAAATTTCCAATTTTTTAAAACCCTTTTTTAGTGAACAC
>JAGFPH010000207.1:519700-569571 GCA_018207615.1 Philaenus spumarius
GATAGTTCATATGGTTCCTAATATGAAAATCACCATCTGCGATATCTGCCTTAATTCTTCACCAAATTAATTATTCAAACATCAATTTAAAGCTTATGTTCTCCGCTGTTGACGAAAAATAGGCAAACAGCTTAAAATTCATGTATCCATTACACAAATTATTTAAAACAATTTTATATTATACGTCATACGGTTCCTAATAAAAGGCGCCATCTATTATCTGTTTAACTAACATGACAGCTGTTATTTAGATTGTTTACATTGTATATGTAAGTGTAATCTTTCACGCAAATGTTATTATTATTATAAAGCAAAGTAAATAAATAAACGTAATTAATTGAATTAAAACAACGTATTAAATCAGGTAAGTGTAGGCCTACTTTTTACTTGCGAAATATTCGCACGGATATTTATTTATTTCATATCTCATAACTGGTAACGCTCCAATCATTTTGATTCTTTTCTGCTTTGATAAATAATTCAAATTAACTCTGTCTCTTGTATGACACAAGTGAGAGATGACGGGTACTAATTTTTTGTATAGTAGTAATAATTTAATTGATGTTAACCTTGACATTTTTTTTACTTACAGAAAAAAACGTTGTATATGAATATCGCACTCAGTTGTTTCCAGTTTATGTTAATATTTCAAATGCCAATTTTGTCCTGATGCTTCTTCAACGGCCAGCTTTTCTTTTCTTTTTTTTTTTTTATTCGTTATTTTCCCTGTACAAAAGGATTGTTAACACTATTAGATATAATTATAATAAAACTAAGTAATAATATGTAACTTTAAACAATTATTAAACAACTTATTAACTTAAAATAATTCAAATTGAACTTAAATACTATTATACAATAATTTCATCAATATTTTAAACTTAAACAAACAATGAAAGAAATCATAAAATTACCCTTCTGGTACAAGGAAAATGTAGGCACTTCATTTAGGCTTTAATAAGCCTGTTTAGAAGCTACCCTCATTAAGAAAAAAAAAGAAATTAAATTATACTTATCAGACTTCGAATAAAAAACAAAGGACGGTGAAAACTTATAACATACTTTAACAAAATAAGAATAAAGAAAAAAAAAATTAGCACAAAGTGTGGAGTCTAAATTGAAAACAAAGGTTATTAAGAAAATACACAGAAGTAATACTAAAAATACTTTAACATATATTATACTAGAAAATTCAACGCAATACACACGCACAAAAATAAACACAGTCACACATACATTCACACACAACAGTCCTAAAACAGCGTTCACATGTTCATTAAGGTTTTTAAATTACAATTTTAAAAATGCTATTTATATCATCTAAATCGTATAGCCATCGCCTCAAAAGCTTTAGAAAGGTGTTACAATTTTTACATTTTTTAATATATTCTGGATTATTATTAAAAAGTTTCGGGGCAACAAATAAATAAAATTTCATAAAACAAGTCTTATTGGGCTTTGGTACAGGATGTTGAGCACCACGCTTAAGTCTAATTTTATCTGGGTTAAGTACTAGTTCCATATTTCCACTCCGTTTGTAAAATATCTTTAGGACTTTGTATACGTAAAGATGCTGCAGTGGAAGTATTTTTAAATATCTGAAAAGAGGCATTGAAGGAACCCTTTTAGATTTATGACAAATAAGCCGAACACATCGTTTTTGGATACTCAAAATCTGTTTAAGATTAGAAATGTAAGTACCTCCCCAACATGCCAAACCATAAGTTAGTCTACTATGTATTAACGAGAAATATACAGTTTTTAAAACGTAACTAGGAGCTAAGTTCTTCAAAAAGTAAAACATGCGCATTATCTGGTTTAATTTTGTTTGTAGTTCTCTTACATGAGGTTTCCAAGAAACTCTAAAATCCACAGTCAAGCCCAGATACTTTATACTTTGTACCTGTTCAATAGAATTACATTGCTGTAAGCAGGTAGTATTGTTATAAACACATTGTAAACATTTATAAGTCAGGGGGGTATAACTGATTACTTCGTTTTTTAAATGGAAGAGTATAAACTTTGTTTTGTCAGTATTTAGCACCATATAGTGTTTAGAAAACCAAACTTGTAATTCATTCAAATCATATGCCATATCATGTCGCAGATCTTAAATATTTTCTTGTAATATAGATGTAATATCAATTTGTTCCTCAGTAATAAAATTGAATGTTGAAAACAGCCGAAATGGTTCATATTTGTCGAGTGTCTTATATTCGTAAAATGCAAATAAAAACAACAAACTAAGCTCGGGAAGAGAACAATTAAATACAGGACCTGCATCCATCCAAAGAAGTATTTTCTGCGTAATTTCGTTGTCAAAATGCGCAAAGAAAATTATCGATTAATTGACTAATAAGATGAGATAATATTAAATGGTTTGCAGTATCGTTTATAGCATAAAAATTACAATGTTAAACGATATGTAATTTATGTTTTGCAATCTATAATAATAAATGCAGACAGAGGTTGGTGGTAGCCGTTTTTACCTTGATCTTGAAATTGTAATAATTAAAATCTAAAGAACGGTTGAATATATCGTTAAATGGTTTTCACCATTGCTTTTCTCGTTAAATTTCACATCGAAATGATGTGCCATATGAGTACGTAGCTATTTAAAAAAAAGTTGAATCCAATATGGCGGATCCAAGATGGCAGACAAAAAATTCAGATACACCCCAGAATAGTTTCTTTGGTACAGTAATCAATTACGTTTAATCTGGTTACCCTATGTTACCTGTTTAGCTATAATTAAGCCGTTTCCAGACTTTATGGACACCCGGTATATACTATGTTCACAGTGGAAAGAACCACATTTGTTTAGTTAATGTTATATAAGATACGTCATTGTTACATTTTAGGTTAAAATTGTGTATATTTATATTTATTTCTCTACAGAAAGATTAAAAGGCTTACCTACAAATGCCTTACAGTCCAATCAGCCTACTATCAATCCAAACCAAATCACAGTTTTTTACTTTTTCACTATACTATAGCAGTGGCGGCTCCTTGTGAGGTTGTTTGGTTGCACAACCCCTAAGAAAGAAAACAAATAATTAATGACATTAATATTTCTTTAAATATGAGTGCATTATCAATATCAACCTCATTTCAATAAAAAAATTACGGCAAAGAATGTCCCCAAACGGTTGAAAAGCCGAAGAACATCGACCCAAACTTCGCCTGCAGCGTTTGGGAACGAACGCACTGCTTCTGCAACCAGAGCCTAATGCAGCTATTAGCAATGAAACTGGTGTGGAATTTGTAACTAACGAGTTGCTATGGCAACTCACATAAAGCCTTCAGGTTCACAAAAGTTCTGCAACACGCCACCGGGGCGCTAGGTATTTGCCATCCAGAATGCCTTGATGTTCATATTTCATGTTTTTTTTAGTGAATAATGCAAGACATTTTGAGGTTATGTGTTGTTAGTTTTGTTCTCGTATTTTGGCTAGCTGTGTTTGTTGTTTATTTGTTTTAGATTGTGTTAATATAGTTTAGTGTGTTTGTCTTTAGTCTGGATTCCATTACAGTAGTGCTTTTAAAGTTTTTAAAATTATTCTTCATAAGTTGTAACAATTTGAGTGGACCTAGACAGAGAGAGAGTGTAGCTGTTGATTAGACGACAATCAAAAGCTGTTAATATTCTTTTCATAATTAATATTCGTGCCATTCGTGATTTAATGATGCCACAACCTATTACCAACATGTTTGAACCCATTATCCCAAATCTATTTTCAAACATCCTTACAATTCAAATAATAGTTTTTCAACAAAAAAAGGATAGGTCAAGTTCCTAAATAGGATATGGGGCGAGTTCATAAATCCGATTATGTTAATGCTATGTTCAGGTTATGTTTATTATAAAATTAAAATTCTGTTATGTACAGCAATATTTAAGCAGTAATTAGGCCTAGGCCTACTCTATTTAAGTTAAGAATGTTGGTGTAATTAAGACAAAAACGTATAATTCCACGTGTAATTCCTCATCTAAAATAATGTGTTAAATTGCGTTTATATTCCATACCCCCCAGACCCCCCGGAAATTCTCTCCTCATAATTGCAACCACCAAGTTAATAAATCAACAGCCGCTACTGTACTATAGTATAGAGAAAGTATAGTGATCGCAAAAAAAAATCGATGTTGAGATTTTTGTGAAAATATCCGTTTTGGGACCACCTGAAGCCAAAAAAGTGGTTTTTACAAAATGTCTGTCTGTATGTATGTCTGTCTGCATGTCTGTATGTATAGAAAGCTAGAGAGAAAACTATTCGATCGATTTCAACCAAACTTGCACCAGACATGTCAAGTAGGCCTGTATAGATGCACTTAAAAGGGTTTTGAAATTTTTTGAAAACCGCCCACATTTTGGCCAAAAACGCCTAAAAAAATCAGTTATTATTTTTTTATAAAAAAACTGCTCTAACGATTGTGATAAAATTTGGCTTATTTGTAGCCTTTAATGTGCCCTACCATATACAAGAAACAGCATCTTTCTAAAAATTCTCGTTTAGCTAATAATAATAATAACTGACTTTTTGGGGTTTTTTAGCCATAAAGGGGGTATTTTGTTTATGTTTTCAAAACCTTTGTCAATACAGGCCTAATTGACGTGTTTGGTGTAAATTTGTTCGACATAGATGAAATAGTTTTCTCTCTAGATAATAATAATAATATTTATTAGTTAATCTCCTACTTTAATAAAAAATCGCCTCTCCTACCCCATCCTACAAGTCACAGTGAATCTGTTTAATAATTTAAATATGTTTGTGAGAAAGTATGTGCCAGTTCCTGGTACCGTTTATTTTTATTTTACTAGGTTCTAATCAAAATTGTTCTATTCTTCTAGAGGTGTTTACTCGTAGGCTTACCTGCTCTCTGTCGTTGTAAGCGTAATTAGCAGTTTTATCACAATAATAGCCTCACATAATCCATCTAACATTAATCATTAATAATCTTTGCAAATGTACGTACATACATTACCATTTTTTTCAAAGAAGGCTGTATATTTAGTCTAGGGAAGGTTATATGGCGTGTTTAAGGTAATTTTATGAAATGATTTTTCGATTTGTATATGATATTTATCAGACGGAGAGAAGAAGAATTGTTTTGTCACTGGCAACCATCTAATAGGTTATATATTTGAAAGGTGAAAATAAATAAATTATGTGTTTTTTCCGGTAAAATAACTAAAAATAGTAATAACAGTAAAAATTATAGTAACATATGCTAATTAGAGAATTCAATTATTAATATATGTCAGGGGAAATTGATTAAGTTGTCTGTTTAAATAGGTATATATATATATTATAACTTTATTCATATATATTGTTTATAAAATAGTATAATTGACCGAGCGTAAGCATAGTATAATTGAGCTCCGTTTTAACTCGACCGTTCGGCATTTCGTCTGTGTGTCTGTATGTCTGTGTGTCTGTCTCACGATTACGGCCAAACGCCTTGACCGATTTTGATGATTTTTTTCATGAATGTTCCTTATTCCTAGGCCGAGCCATGTATATATAAGGTTTTTTCCCATTTTTCATTTTTAACCCCTTAAATTAAATAAAAAATGGCGGCCGGACAGTTACTCTTACTGTAAGCTTTTTTCCAAAGCCAGTTTGTGGCTTAACCGTAAGTCGAATTTAAAAACTAATAACATAGTAAATTAAATTTTAAACAAAATTGTATTCTTGATTTTTTTTCCCGTATCTCTATCGGTAAGCTCACAAAATGGCCGTAAACTTCGAATTTGTTAAAAATCGTCCAAGTTTTTGTATTTCAACCATGTTTTTATACGTTTATTCTAAACCAATTCAAACGTGTTCCATAGCTTTTTTGTAGATAAAGGTTTAAAGAACTCGTACATGCCAGTAAAAGAATTATTGAAGTAAAATTAAGAAAGTTATTAGCTCAAGAAACAATCACGTTCAGTAACGAAAGGAGAATGTATAACTTTAGGCCTACATAAAAAGTAGTAAAAATTATTGTAATTTTTTTCATAAATGTAAAAAAGTTTCGTAATTTAGTTCTAAATAGAATTGTATAAAAATATTTATCAATTTCAAATTTATTATTTTGAAAACACCAGTTTTTATGTTCCTACTACAAGACTGCTAACAAAACTAGGCCTGTTTTGAATAGTAATTCAGGAATATATCATTTAACCAAAAAGAAAGTGCCAATAAGAAAGTGTAGAGGACAAATCAAAGAATTGAACTGTATACGTGTAAATTATCATTGTAAATTTCATAAAAGTATTTGACTTAGCTTTACTGGAATTACAAAATGAAATGAAACAAATAAAACCGCGCGGCGATAAAGGACATACAAAAAATGACCGTAGCACACCGTGGGAAGTGTTAGTACATGGGTTGAGATCACTATCACGACGTTTTAACATCGTTTGTTTTCATTATTTCTAATATTGGAATATGATATGGAACTTAAGTTAACTTATGATACATTGTTAAGTTTGAGTTATTTAAGTATGTAAATATTTAATTGTATGTTGTCCTTCTATAAAGCGATATTTTTAGCTATCTTACGCATTATTAACCTAAATAAAGCATAATGCCCCTAAAAGAAAATCTTTAGCAGTTAAAGCTCAAGAAAATAAATAAAAACGAGAATTAGAAACCCCGGAATCGCAGGAATTGAAAATAATGTTTCACTGGCTAAACCTTGTGCTTACTTTCTTACTGGCACACTATTTTTAACCTAAGCTCAAAACCACATTTGTTATTTCAACGAGCGAGGTCTACTGTTCACAGAACTACTAGTATTATTATGGTTCATAGATTTTAAAACAGTTTTACCAATAAAATTTTAAAAAATAAATGTTTTACCAACTTGGCAGACGGTTATTAAAGACCATTGCCTCTCAGTGTTATTAAATTAAGTATATTTTTGTTAAAACAAATCTATATAATAAAGCACTGTTTTTATTATTAATAACATATGTATTTTCAGGTCCAGTGGAATAAATATTATTAAGACAAATAAAAAAGGAAAAAATCAATAATTATCCTTTGAACGAACTTAAGTTAATGTGATTTTAGTTTATCTTTGTTGTAGAACTATGTCTTTTTTTAATAAAAACAAGAATTACAAACTGTGTTATATTTTATCAGTTGGAGCTTAACAAAACGTATATCCCTTCTTTTTAAAAGGCAAGCTGGTCTTTGTAATGTTACTTTTGACACTTCATAATGGTTTTGTTCCGCTTTAAGCATTTCAAGTTTAGTAGCATATTTAAACTTTAAATATTAGGTACTTATTCAGAATAATAAACATGTCTCTCAGACTACGTGTTTTAGTGTAATTGTCTTGAACCCGTTGCTTCAATTTTTGCTTAGTTATACCCTATTCATTTCCCCTTTTCTTATATTAGAAAAGTTTTCCCATCCCTTAGATTTTATGATTTATGACCTGATTTCCATATAGGAATCGTCGAATGCAGAACCTATTTACATTTTTTCTATTGACAATATTTTTTTCCTCCCTTCATATTAGCACAAATAATAAATATAATGTTTTATGTCGATATAGTTCCAAATATTCTTTTTAAAAGTTTTTATTACTATAAGGAATGTATTTTATATTTAAAACATATTAATTAATTTCGTTCGTAATAAGGTAGGTTTCTTTCAATTTAAAATTTAGAATTCAAAGACTTCAAATAATACAAATATATAGCAAATACTACACAATGTCTATCTATACTATATTTATATCGGCTAATGTGTGGTCATTGTATTGCCTTCTAGACGCTGTAGTGCAGATATTACCTGCGCAGTAGTTCGACACTAATCATAATACTTCAAATAGCTTTATGATGTCAACACTAATAATTGCACTGTGGAAAGGTCCCGAATCACTGATATATAATAATGTTATATTATTATAACTCTAATAATTGTTTGAACTTCTGTAAGAATCTAACCCAGAAAATATGGATTTTGCATATTTTAAATCGGCAATTAAATTATAAATTTAAGGGGTTTAGAACGAAGGAATTTAGTGGCATTGTGACATAAAATATGCGAATGATAAAGCTTTTTTTTTAACGCTCCTGTAGACCTGTAGAAATAGGTGGTTTCACTATGATTATAATTGCAATGAAACAAATTTATTGTTGCGTTACGACTTTTGAATTTGAGAAGTATCGAAAATAAATGTTGTTTAGGTGTTATGTTTAAGAAATGAAACTTTGTAATTAGACGAGATTGGCACATTTTGAAAATGGTTTAAAACCCCCATTCTTGACCATAAATATTATTTACAAGAAGTAATCATTAATAGGCAAAAGTTGTTTCTTCATTACCACCTAAACTTTAGTTTCCTACTGAATTTGAATGTAAAAATAAGTTTAGGGAAAAGTGTGCAACTACAAAAACAATAGTTTTTATGAATTTTTGATCATATCAAAGCACTTCCAGTCTGTATTATATTGTCTAAGGTATTATAATGCATATATATATTATGTATACACTATTATACTTGTGGTAGACTATTAAATTACACACAAGGCTATGTTTAAATAGTGGTAACTCACTAAACCTATCTGAACGGTGTGTCAAATCTCTGCAGTATATTGTTTTATCATAATTCTTGTATGCTTCATTTAGTGACCGGATTTATTTCATAGGGAATGAGAAAAGTGTTAGACCGTATATCTCAAAGCTGAAAGCTTTATTAGCTACAAGTGGTGAAAGTTTACAGCCTGTATAAGGCAATGTTATTTGTCGTTGTTCAATGTAACTACAGCTATGGTTTATATTTATACTTACAGGTTAATTAAACTAGACTATTAATAGCTGGACAAGGAGTCTGAAATACAAGCAATGTTGTTTTTTACTTTTCATTTATTTAACTGCGAACCTTTAGGCTTTATTTTACGTTCTTATGTTTTAATTCAATATAAATTGTACTCTCACTATTGCATCGTTTAAATATACATCGAAAATAACACTAGCCTACTGATGAAGGTAGATTTTTAAGTTCGTCCCATTTACTCGCGCAAGCAAAATATTAGTCAAAAAGTTAGAAGATTTTGACAATATTTGTAAAGATTTACAAAAATGCCGAACAGACTCGATATTGTGCCTACTAGATGATTTGTGATCTGATATACGAAGTCTGTCTAAAACGTTCAGTGATTGCATATATAAAGTTATAATATATCGGCATTCAACATACATATTAGAATATATATGATATGCGTACGCAGGCATGAACATGCCTGGACCTGCTATCTGTCGGGAATTGCGCGAGGCTTCTATTGCAGTACTTTTACAGTCCTTACAACAGAATGTCCCTAGTAGTGCGCTTCAAAAAGCCATGGAGCAACGACACAACATTAAGTTCTGCTTCAAATTGGGTAAAACGGCGACAGAAACCCATGATATGTTGGTGCAAGTGTACGAGTAGTGTGCTGTGAGTAGGAAATGTGTGTACGATTGGTTTCCACGCTTTTTGCGATGGCAAAGAATCGGTGGAGGAAGAACAATCATCCCGGATCGACGATCATCCACAAGCAGGACCCCGGAAAACATTGAACGTGTGCGAGCAGTGCTAACAGAAGATCGGCGATTGACTCTGCGATTAATAGTAGAAGTTTGTATTAGCAAAGACACAGGGGAGGCCATCGTCCATGAATAATTGGGCAAACGCAAGATTTGTTCACGATTTGTGCCGCATATCCTAACAGTTGATCAAAAAGCAAGTTTTGAAGCCAGTAGCGATTTTGTCGATGTGTGTGACCGATGAGTGTGGGATCCGACTTTTCTGGGTTCCATTGTCACAGGAGATGAGACTTGGTGTTACCAGAACGACCCCGAAACGAAAAGACAATCAATGGAATGGCGGTCACCTTCTTCCTCGCGACAAACAAAAAGACGCGTGGAAAATCCAAGGTGAAGACCATGTTGATCACATTTTTTGACAAAGAAGAAGAATCATCCATAAGGAATTCGTTCCTGCTGTCCAAACGGTGAATGCCGCATTCTACTTGGAGGTTCTCTGTTCCAGACCGGAAATTGGACGTTACTGCAAGACGGTGCACCATCGCATACTAGCATCATTGTATGCCAATTTTTGACTCAGCTTGGCTTGACAGTTTTGCAACACATACCGTACTCTCTAAATCTGGCGCCTGCTGATTTTTTTTTGTTCCCACGTCTTAAGAAGGCCTTAAAGGGATTACGGTTTGCGGACGTCGAAGAGATTCAGAACCAAGTGACGGCAACGATTCTACATGAAGACTTCTCCAACAGTTTTGAAGCGCTATACGAACTTTGTCAGAAGTGCGTTGTGTTTAATGGAGAGTATTTTGAAGGCCAATAAAGGTATTTCTAATGTACATTCTGTTTAATGTTTTTATCATACCATTCACCGAACTTTTTAGTACGTCTCATCTTGCAGTAAGGATCGATCTATCAAAAACTTTGAATGGATTTTATAATAGATGATACTTTCACTTTCCACTGCTTTCACAAAGGGTTGCTGTTATAAACAAAGTTTGGCAGACAAAATATTTGGGAATGTTTAGAAGATTTACAACCATTTTTATCTGGCTTGATGCTATGTAAAAGGAACTAATGAATTTGTTGTTCTGCCACTTTATTTGGTCACCCCTTTTAGTAAGGGTTGGTCGTATGAAAAATGTTTAGTGCAAAAGATGTTTAGTATATTTACAAGTTTGAATAGATTTCACTATGAAGACACGTGCCTACTACATAAGGAGTAAATTCAACCACAATTTGCCCACCCCTTGTGCTTAGGGTTGCAGTTTTTTTTAAATTGTGCCAAACAAACGATTTCTGTAATAATTAGAAGATTTTCAATGAATAACTAATGAGCTTGACTTGTGAGAAAGTAACTTAGATAAAATAAAACCTGAACACAAAATCTCACAATAAATACGTTTACTAACTTCAAACGCGTTTCAACGACAATGTCGCCATCCTCAGTGATGGCACGGGCTACAGTAACCAAACTATAACTGATCTAACAGTGTGACAACGCACCGTATAAATACCTAAACAGAAGGGGCGTACCTTACAGGGGGCGTGTCATAAACCTATGCTAAGGCGTTAACCACCGCCTACCGTTAATCAAATATCTTTACCAATAACAATATAACTTAAATAAGATTGTTAAACTAATATTAATATTTAACAAAACATAACATTATTACATTAATAAAGAATTCTGTAAAGGACCTAATTCATTATTCACAATTATGTTACGGTATTTGTTAATATAAAAAGTTTCCCAAGCGTCCAATGTGTTGGGTTTAGTTACATTTTTTAACAGTTTAGAATTTTCTATTTTAAAATTATGAGTTTCATCTAAACAATGCTTAGCCATAGCAGATTTATCAGGCCTATTATATTTTAAATGAGAAAAGTGTTATTTACCTCGTACCTTCATGCTTCTTATGGTTTGACCTATATACTTTTTAGGACACATTTCGCAGTTAATACAGTAAATTCCTCGATATTATTACCAGAGCTCGATATTGAGACTCTAAAAGTTTAGTAATTAATTTAATGTTGTGCAATATAATTTTGGCCACCCTTTACAGTTAGGGTTGGTAATGTCAAACAATGTTTGATTCAAAAATGTAGAAGGTTTAGCCCTGAACGTATTTAATACTGCACCTTCTAAGGAAGTTTTGCTTTGCTTACTACCTTACATTTTTACACATGTTTCCACCCAAACAGTTTTTGTACAATAGCGGTCCCGTTTAACCCATTCTGTTGTGTAATATAACAAACCTACGAAAGGGAACCTCATCTGTGACAACGGAGAGGGTTTAGGAACTTTTCATTATCTGGGAAACGGGTGGTCAACGAAACTTCAGATAGTCAGTATTGCTTCCCGTAAATGAATACCAAAACAAAAACACTTTAATGAAATGTCAGTTTCAATCCCTCGCCACTGACAGGTTAGGGTACATCAATCATATCGGACTTTTAGACTATCAAATTGAGCAGTTTGTTTAAGGGAGGTGGTTTTTACCTCGCACGGTACTAATTAGAGAAAGTTCTCATCTGCTTCGGTTTACCTAAACGAAAATATTTACCTCTAAAATTATAATTAAAAAAAATATAATATCAAAGCAATTTTATAAGGATGAGAATGCACGTTTTTCCTCATCAACGTTTTTTTCTTGTTTCATCAACTAAAAAGGATGATTTGTATCAAATTGAAATATATCGGCTTTGTATAAACTTTTGTTTAGAAACGCGGATACTTTCTCAATTATTTCGTCCTATCTGTTCTTGTGGTTTATCACAGATCCGCAGTCCTGAAATGGACTACATGACTACATATAGCGGCGTGTCATTTTAGAAACTCAAATTTGTTCCGTAGCTACCATTACTAACTAGTGTTAAGCCTTGTTCCCACGGCCTATGACTTGACGAGCCTATTCACAGACTTGTGGTGTGTTGTTGCCTGTCGTGGTCTGTCGAATTCCGATCTCAAGCCGTTCCCAACATATGAAGTTTTAGGTTCGCCTAAATTTAGGATAGATTATATACAAATCTTTTCAATCAATTAACTTGAAGTTAAAAAGTGTATATATTTTTTATTATATTTAGAAACGAATTGTGAGGTACTCATTGAACAAGAAAGTGTAATATAAATAATAGTTTATACTTTTTGTTATTATTTTAGCTATTTAGCTATACCATTGTAATTAATTTTATCTGCTGAAACCCTGGGCTAAAATTATATTCCTGCTAGAAGAAACGTTTAAAGTTAACCTATTGGGGTGTTAGCAGTACTTAGTGTTCAACTAACTAAACCAAACGTCCAGAAACCACTGACAAACGGCCACAATCCACAACAGATCGTTGGAACGGTTGCTCGAGCATACTGAGGCTTGTCATCCGTCGTCGAGCCACAGGCCTTTGATGTCGGAAAAGTTTACGGACAATAATGGGGAAAGGACAAGCCACCACGAGTAATCTGGTAATAACGAGCCTTTGCGTTCCCACGGCGTGAGGTCTGACAAACTTCAGACGAAGCTTGTCAACTCACAGACCGTGGGAACAAGGCTTTAGCGTAAATTTACCAAGTTTTTTGATTTTCATATCAGTTTATGTTGCCGTCCACAAGACCGATTTAGGGCTATTTGGTAATAACCGAATTTAATTTCCAACAAATCTATTGAATATTTTAAAGCAAATGTTCTTTTTTTCCAATAGAGTGTATTAATCAAGACAATAATTCCCGTAGTATCATAATCGATATAATAATGTAAACAATACTTAAAAACATAGACTCAGTAGTACTTACCATGCGAGGTTTTTTAAATTTCCTTTAAAAGACATATTCTTTCATTTTAATTGAATTTTTACAAGATGGTGCATATAATGTAATGTGGTTGTTTACAGAGTTAATGGTCGAAAAGATACATCCAAATGAATTACCTAACATAAA
Source organism: Philaenus spumarius (assembly GCA_018207615.1). NCBI lineage: Eukaryota > Metazoa > Arthropoda > Insecta > Hemiptera > Aphrophoridae > Philaenus > Philaenus spumarius. Next base: position 533,157 of record JAGFPH010000207.1, read on the forward strand.
ATGTTAATTTTTTATCTTGACAACGCTGCCAAAAGTTGTATGTTTACCATTTCTATTTTTAATACTGCCAGCTGACCCGTGCGAAAAAGTTTTTTTGAATAAATTTTTGTAACGAAAACATGAATTTTAAGATGTTTGTCTATTTTTTGCGTCAATAGCGGGAACATTTTTTGTTGTTGTTTATTTACATAATGTTACAACTGAGCTTGGCTCATTTAGCAACTTCTAATCTATTTATTTTCACAGTGTGATGGGTAACAGCCCAATGGATGTTCCCATGTAATGATTAAATAACTTTAAAAATTAAGTCAGCTGGCTTGGTCCTCTTGAGTCTACGAAGAGGGCTGGGTACATCCAACATCCTCAGGATCTCTGTGTTCGGGTGTCCCCGAAGGCGTTGATGGTGTCGTCTTGCATGCTTCTTAACTTCTTCGTCAACCGCGTTGACCTTCAAGTCTCTGTGTAGATCTGAGGTTCTGATAAACCATGGTGCATTCACTATGCCCCTAAGGACTTTGTTGTGGGGTTGTGCAATAGCGGGAACATAAGCTTTAAAATAATGCTTGAATAATTAATTTTAATGAAAAATTAAGGGAAATATCGCTTAGCGACAAAAAAACTTTTGTGAAATAATAAACAAAGATTCGTGGTTAGTTTTATCTTTATTGTGCTAAGTGAAATAAGGTTGTTTTATTATTTGTAGAAAATGGCCTTGACGCAAGCATTGCATTTAAACCCTTCCAACTTATTCCTCCAAACTTTAAAGCCCTAATATGGTGACTAAAAACTACCAACCTCCTACCCAACCTGAAACCAACTTAAGGCTCGGCAGGAGTGAAAAATATTTCTGAGTTGATCGCAGCTATCCAAGTAGCAGAGCTGTACACTAATTGCATTTAGTTTGCTATGTTTTCAGTCTTTCGCTAGCAAATATAGGGTAGCTCATAAAGGCGAAAACTAGAGGGTAACCCTGACTGTAAACGTACTGACATGTGCATTCGTGACAATGTATGGTTGTATGTGTTATTAAACACAGCTTTCTCTCTCACATTGAACATTAACGGATATATTATTTTTCTAGTATTCCTCCGCGAGCAACAAGTTGATGTGATGACCACCAGAGTGCAGGCTAAACACTCGAGTAGTACAGAGACTAGATAGAGACAGTGTGGCCACATGAAAGCGGCCGCCATGTTTTTCCTAAAAGTAATGTTATCTGCCATAAAGTATAATGTAATTAATTTTCAAAATATTTATAAAACCTTTTGTTTTATTTCATAAAGGCCTCGTAAACAACTTTTTAAATGTTAAAAAGTAGTTAGAAAGCAGATAAGTTGTTTAAAATGAATAACCTATAAAAAATAATGATTTAGCCTACTATCACATTTTTTTACTAGCCTATGCCTAGGCCTATAGTTGAGTAGCCTACTGACGTTAATTACAAACTAATAAAGCTATATCAAAACAAGTTGCACTATTATTTTCTTTGTTCAATTCTACGTTAAAAAAACATTTTGAAGTTCAATTACATTATTTATGCGGTTTATTTGAATAAAAGTTAAGGTTTTGTATTATTTTCAAGGAACCAAATTTTCAATAATTTGTAGCTATCTGAAAAAGTATTTGACTGGTCTTAATGAAATTGTTTTTAATTAAATTTAATTCTCAACTTATAGACATTTTCGTTTTAAAAATTAAAATTTTTCTGAGATAAGTAATATTTTCACAGAACAGGATCATAGTAGGCTACATTCTAACAAAATATTTTACAATCACAGCTACATATAAAATTAGCAACAGTATAAAACTAAACCAATTGTCTTTTAATTATTATCCTTTTGTTAATTAGCCTTTTTTATCAATGAATAAATTTTACAAATTAAATATTTTCAATTTTCAGATTTTTACAATGCATTTATTTCCATCTGATTTTTTTTAATAAGCGAAGCAATTAAAACTTTCCTAACTACGGTAACTAATTTATTTCTATTTCAGTTGAAATCTAATAATAAAATTAATGTCTCTAACAACAATTTAACATCGAAATTACAATTCTTTGATTTTGAGGTTAGGCAATTCAATATTTTCAAGTTTAAGTTATTCAAAGCCGAAAAACAAGTTTCATTATTAATTTCCCTCATTATTTCAGTTAGGCCTACTTATTAATGTGATTCTTACCTTAGATTGTACCTTCACCAAGACTAAAAGAAAGAAAAAATAACTATGACAATTTAATTTGAAAACTATAAACAAACGTAGGGCTAACACGGACGAAATTATAGGTTTGGGCCAAAAACAGTTCTTAAAATTGCGTAATACTAATATTTATTGCATTTATATTTTCTATTGATAAAAAGGATTAGCCTATGTTATGAACTTTTTAAAATGTTGTAAATAAAAAACTTTTGGTATGTACTTACTTCTGAAGAAATATGCGCGCTGAAACGATTCCGTAGAGTGGCGGGAGTAGCCTAATCTGCTGTCATTTCCTTATTAATTTGGTGCAATATCACATACTTCAACACAAATTACTATTACGTTTATTTTAAAGTAAAAACTAACAAATATCTGTTAAAAAATCGGTAAAGTCGCTTTTACAATATGTGAACGTGAATGAATGTAATGTAAACAGATACGAATTTAGGAAAAACATGGCTGCCGAAATCTTGACCAATAGGAAACAAGACCTCACTTGGCCACACTGTCTCTATCTAGTCACTGTATCGAGTAGGAACCCAAATTCGGTACATGCTTTCACAATAACGTAGAGTTTTTCGTCATAAATTATCCAAAATTATTGAAATTACTTTTATTTGAAATTTAATTGAACTTCGAATTTGGTGATCTTTGTATGTTTTTGATATTTGCATTATTGGATAAGAGAAAATCGCAAACTTTGATTTTGAGTTAAGTCAAAGAACAAATTAAAAAAAAAGATATCCACATTTGGACTGACCGAACGTTTAAAATTACATATTTGGAATAATTGTGTTATCATTATTCTCCAGTCATCTTATTACCCGTTTAACATTGCCCTTATGGGAGTTGAAATTCAAGATGGTGGCTGGGTCTGCCGAACCTTAACAGATAGTTAAATTTCCAGAATAATTATTTAAAAAAAAGTAAATTCACCTGTGTAACATTTGGTTTTATGAGCCTGTTATACTTTCATGTTTACGACTACAGCTCCTAAACGTTGAATTTATCAAAAATTAGAAACATCTAAAATTGTGATTCAGACAATTTTTTCATACGAGCTTTGAAAATGAAACACAACGACCACCCACTAGTACTTGTTGTCTAGCCAACTCATTAGAAAAGTTTGATTTGTAATTCCGTAGAAAAAATCGATTAATTCACACGAAAAGTATCCTTAATTTTCAAAATGCAATTCGTATTTTATCAATCCTACAAAATATGTCCGCATAGTTCTGCTTATTAAATTACAGCACTAACTGATACATACAGATAGTAAACAATAGCGTTCATTGCAAATCACTGTCAAAATTTTACAATCAGTGGCGTATTCAATCAAGGTTACTTCATAAAAATTTTTATTTAACCGTTTCATCGCCTAATTAATGTTTCAAGTTATTTTAGTAGGCCAATTCAAACATTAAACCTAAATGGTTTAGTTTACAAATAACTCGATAAAGTCAGTCATTTTGTAATGATTCGTGAAAAATGTGACTCGCTACAGATTATAACAAAATGAACATAGCACATCATGAGAACTCAATCATCTTGATACAGATATTTTAATTCATTAAATTAATGTTTTCCCATATAAATATTTTTGATAGAAATACAACAAATATGAAAATGTGCTTTAAATAATTTGGGTTCAATTTGATAGATTTCTTTTTATAAATAGCAAGATTTATGGAAGCAGATTCCTATTGTTTGAACATAAAATATTGTAGCCACAATGAATATAGGTGATGTATTGCTTAGGGTTCATTTGAGTGTTATTTTGACATGAAAACAAAGTGTGAATAATCTCTGTATGTAAAAATGTGTGTTTGTTTTTTTTGTTTCTTTGTCGACTCAAAAACTGTTCTACCAATTTCACAGTTTATACATATCATTGCCACGAGTGTTTAGACGTTACAGTTACTACAGTCTAAGGGGTTGAAATGGGGTTGCTACTCCTACACAATAAATATAAATTAAACTAATTTCCAACAGTCTAATAAGGTAAAATGATATAATATTATTTTTAAGGGATATAAAAAAACTATTTGGATTTTGGGATGAAATGGAATAACTACATTTAAAATTAAATATTGATCCATGCACTTACTTTTTCTATATTCTCAAAAACTACTCAACTAATTTCACTAAAATTTCACAATTTACACATATTAGGTCCAGGATTTTTCTAGATGATATGTTAGCTGTAAAGAAATATATTTAAACGGGGAAGCTAGACCTAAACAATAAAAATAAATTACATTAAATTTCTACAAATTATAAAGCTAAAATTATTTAATATTATTCTTCACTGATATAAAAACATTTGGAATTGAATTACTTAAGTCAAAGGTATGAAATGGGATAACTAATCTTTAAATTAAATCAATCAATAGTTAACCATTGTCGGGTCCACTTGTAGCTTATAAAATTATATCTCTAATTCGAATTTGATATCTACCTGTGCTTCCCTACAAAGAACATTACTTTACTTCTTTACTTTTATTTTGTTTCGTTTATACATAGATTGTTGTCAAAAACCCAGAATGAAAACTTAGAACGTTACACCCTAGAGGTAAATTTATACCAAATTTAGAGTTTGTTGGTGTTTTGGTTTGAAAGAAATAACGTTTCTTAATTTCCATGTTTTTCGATTTAAGCGGTTAGACATGGAATTTGCTAACTCCTAATGAAAACCTACTTACTAAATTTCAAATCTATACTCATTGTGGTTCCGTAAATTTCGTGATTATTTGTTTCTTTAGATAGGAGGCCGTTTATTTTACTTTTACTGTTATTTTAGCGGTTACATAGATTCTAGTTAAAATCCCTTACCTTCTTACAGGTCTTACGGGAGAATAGACATGCTACTACCATTACAGCGAACATCACGTTTATTGTCATGCGGGTTGCGTCAAGTGACCGAGCGTAGCATGGGAGTTGATGTTTTTTAGTTGGCTATTATCGTTGAGACTTTCGCAAGGATAACATGGCTTATGGAATCGAGCGTATATAGGAACCACATTATGCAAATCCTTATATATTATCTCTCAAATGTGTATTTTTTTTCGTTAAGTGATAACTCCCTTAATTCTTCATCAACATTTTTTATTCGAGTATCATTTTAAAGCTTTCGTTCCCCGCTATTGACAAAAAATAGACAAAAGCTTGAAATTATGTTTTCATTACAAAAATTGATTTAAAAACTTTTATATTATACTTCATATGGTTCCTAATGAAAGGCGCCATCTATTAACAATCTGTTTAACTAACACGATAGCTGTTATTTAGATTGTTTACATTCTATAATAAATGCAAGTGTAATATTTCACGCAAATCAATCAAATTAAACCAACGTAAATAAATAAACGTAATTTACGTAAACTAGGTAAGTAGGCTTACATGCGAAATATTCGTACGGTTCAGCTAGTCACGTATTATTTCTGTTATTGTTATTAAGTTATTCTTATTATTGTTGACAACTACCAAGAAATACATTTTTCTTCAATATCTCTGTTATCCGTTGTGCTACAGACAACATAAAAAACCGTTGTCATTAACTAAGTAAATTGTTTACTCTCCTGTATTTTTTTTTTTTTTGTAATTTGATATTTGACATTCAAAATTTCAAACGGCCGCCATTTCGAAAATATTTAAAATGGCGTTTTAATTTTTCGTACAGTGATAAACGGGGACACAACAAATATGTATACAAAGTTTGAGTTCAAGTTCAATATCTTTTCTATTTCTAAAAATATAAAGTATTTTGAAAAAAGCAAAAATGGCGGATAACTCGAAAACAAAGAATTTCCGGACCCATGTTTATATTAACTGTTTTCACTATTTTTGCCACTGCAATCAGCTTAGAAATTGCTCGGAACCTTATGCGAATCACCCTGTATACACCGAATGTGTTTTTGTTTTGGTCAAATAATATTTCTTACTATTCGCGGGTTTTTCGTGATGTGTCTATTATCCAAGAGATGCCTATCCCTAAATTGTGGACCTTCGGCGATTTTGTGGTGAGTTAGTTACTGAATCGGATATGCCAAATATGTTTGGCGTAAAGTTACCATACGAACCTCAGCTAATATGTTTGCAGACGACGACCTTGTTTTACATTCTCCTGTTAAATTTTGAATACAGGTAAACATACTGTGACTAAAGACTGTAAGTTAGAACTTCAGGATATTTTGCTTTTCCATTTCTGTTGGCGTAGGGTCGTATAGTAAATTCGACACTCGTAGAGTACATTTGCCAACACTCGTAATATTCTGCTTGAGTAAAAATGAAAAGAATTTTGGAATCAAAGGAAGAACAAGTTAACATATAACTAAGTGAACAAACACAAACAAATTTTCCACTTTAAAATGCAATATGCGATAAGGTACGTTTTAGAAAAGATACAGAGACTGGAGAACAATCAAACAAACACACAAGAATAGTTTTCATGAATTCTGGCTCGAGATATTTTATTAATTCTGAACACATTCTAATTCTTCTCTCTGCATATGATCTTTTTTATTTAGTTTTCTTGTTTTTATTTTTTTATTTGATGACTTATTCTTCTTTTTCATTATGATTCTTGGTCGCAATTTCCCTCTCCTGCATGTTACTCGTTTTTACATTGTGCATTATTTATATATGTTTTTATCATCAAGATATTTTACTTTTATTTTGGGAAACCCTTAGAACTTCACTATATTCACGGTTGTTGTTTTGTGTTCTAATCGATTATATTTTTTACACTTTAAAATGAATGAAAATACTTTATTCATAGTAACAAATTAAAGCTATTGTATAATTTGAGCAACTTAGTACTTTTGCCCACAATTATAATATATCCTGTAATGGCAGATTTCACACTTGCCGACACGACACCGACTCGACAACGACACGATATCGGAACGATGTTGTCGTTCATGAAAACTAACTTAAACTTAAGAGTAGCTTTCACACTCACCGACATATCGGTGTCGTGTCGTTACTGGCGCCGACATGTCGGCGAGCTGCTGGTCTCCCTTCTTTATCGGTAGGATATCGTCTCAGTTTGTTTACTGGTTGCTATGGTAATCAATCAATAATAATTTGGCCTCGTTAAATATTTTTTCTGTTAGATAAATAATAAATATGTCTCATTTTAAATTTGAAGTTGTGACATTAATTGAACTTGTGGAAAGTAAGCCATGTATGTTTTTTTACTGAAGACATGAACAAACAATAATTTTTCACCTAATAAAGATATCGGAAAATAATTTTTATAGGCCCATAAATATTATCAGTATTTATGCAAGGTTAGGCCTAGAAAGTAATTTTAAGTCTAGGCCTAACCTAAAATCATTGTATGTATTTTGCCGTTAAGATAGGTAAAATAAATTAAACAAACACACAATAATTTTAGGTTAGGCCTAGACAGTGAACCAACATTTTATGGTTATTGAATGTATTTACAATTAATGGACATTTAACTGTGTTTACCATCTTAGCTTTGATGTTATAATTAATTCTACACCTTTATTATAATAACATTAAACGTATGGAAATAGCAAATATTTGTATAAAAAACAATATAATAATAATCGGCAATTTAAAGATTAAAATTATGTGTGTATGTTGCCTTTAAGGCTGGTAAAAGAATTGAAGAAAAGGAGTGATAAACTTCGTTCCTGAAGGGGGTTTACATTTAGGGGGTAAAGCACACATTTACTTTTTTATTAGCTATGTAATTTGTTGGCAGACGGATTATGTTCCTTAAACTTTTTTTGAACATCCTTGTTTGTCCTATGTATGTTTTGGGTCAATCTACACGATAGCTTGTACAATTGGTCGTGTCGGTATCGGCGTCGAGTCGGTGAATGTGAAAGACGTCTGCCGATATCGTGACGATATCGGTATTATTGCTGTATCGGGTCGATATCGTGTCGGTTCCGAGTCGGTGTCGTGTCGCCAAGTGTGAAATCAGTCATTCTTAGATTAATACCTATTCTTACACAAGGGTATTTATGGGTTTATAAGGGATACGTTTTCGCATTGAATGCTTGTGTATCTAATGTGTGTAGGTAATAGGTCACAGTATACTGTTTATACATGCACATGTCCACATAAACTGTGTATTCAGAGCATTAATTAACATCAGGCAGGCTTTGATATCATATGTTAATTAATTTACTTTTAAATTAACAAAGCAAACACAAATATTTAAAACAGCTATGGGAGGGTGAGACCATTTATTTTTATTACAATTGAACCTTTGACCTTTCTAATACAGCAGATAACAAAAAGGTAAATTATTATTAAAATTTACAATTTAAAATAGTACAATAATACAATTTAAAATGTACCCCTTTTTAGAAATCCTAGCAGATAGGCGTACGTTATGGGGCTATGCAATGTTATCTTTAGGAACCTCATAAGTTTGACATTTTTTAACTGATTTATGTTTTTAGTGCTACATTAAAAAAAAAAGGCCAAAGTAAAAGAGATGACGAAGAATATCAAAGAAAATACTACAGAAATAATATTCCTATTTAAAACTTTTTTTTAAGCTATCGTTACAGTAATCACTGTCTTCTCTAACAACTGTTATTATAAGAGAAGCTATGTAGTACAACCATATAAACGTACAATATCAGTATACAAACAGCTGATTAAAATACTGAAATAAACTAAATTTAATATTCTTCATTAAATAAAACATTTAAAATATAAAAAACTTGTTTACTCCAATTTATAGATTTAACTGAGGAAAACCTCTGCGTGCTCCGCGCACCAACCCCGTTGGAAACTTTTATACACACAATCATAATGATTGAATGAAACCCTGAACCACAAATAGAAGGAACAAAAAACAATAACAGAACAATTGGCACAACAATTGTTTTTTGTTCCTTCTATTTGTGGTTTGGGGTTTCATTCAGTCATTGTGAATTTGTCGCCACAGTGCTATTCAACCTCTCTAACAAATAATCATGTTATGTCTTCTTTATAATGAAGGTGTTGGATTACCTAATTATTTACCCCAAAGCTTTTTTAAGATGGTAAAGAATGTTAAATGTTCAAATCAAATTATTTCGTATATTGTTTTATAACATCGGTTATAATAAAGGTTAAAAGAACCAGCAAGGCTCAGGTCTACAATTTAATAAAAACCTAAGCTAAAAATTATAAACACAAAAAATAGATTCAAAGTTTGAAATCAGGTGTTAATGGAAATATTAGAGCAAACAGCTGTTTTATCTGTTATTTTAATCAATTGGTTGCTATGGTAATTCATTAAATTTACAAATATTGAAATAAAAAAATGTTTTTATCAAAATGAATATAGCCTATGTTACTCAGGGATAGTGAAGCTTTTTATTAGTAAAACTATTTTTTCAATCGGTTCAGTAGCTCCAGAAATTACCCCCTACATACAAAAAAACAAAATGTTACCTCTTTATAATACTAGTACAGATTTGAAGAAATACAACTATATCAACATGTTATTTGTAAAAAGATATTTAAGTAATTATTTCATTTAAATATTTCTAAGTTTTGACGGCCCTAAAGTTTCCGTATCCAAATTTCGCTCTATAGATGGCCATAGGAGCGTTGCTATCTTGTATTTTTATTTATACAACCTAGAAATATAAAATACGTTTTACTATGGCATTTTCTACAGTCTCTTCTGTTCAATGATAAGAACTAAAACGGTGCACATCTATCAATTTACGCAGTAGATACTCCAAGAGGAAATAGTGTTCAAATTCAAGTACTTTACGAACGGCAAACAGTTATTTATAATTACTTTTATTTTGCCTTGCTTTTGTGATCTCTGGCGTTCCGTAAGTTGACGACCGCGGTTTCGACTTCACAGAGTCATTTTCAAGTCACAACATAACACACATATCACAGCCACATTAGTTGCACAGTTCACGTTAAATTTACAATATGTACCGTGGTTAAACGGCTTGTGAATTGATTAAATAAACGTGAATGCATCCTCTCTTGTACGTAGTCAAGCTTGAAATGGCTGTATATGTTCGGGTTGAGAGAAGATTAAAATGTATGCTTCTCTATTATCTACGTCTATTATTTTGTTCTATAAAGACTGCATGCGATTTGAAGTTCAGTTTATCATTTAGGATTTTTGATGGGTTGTTTTTGGAATATTGGTATATTTGAAACCCTCCCAGTACATCCATTTCCCTGCTTTTGTTGCACGTTTTTATTATTTCCATATTTTTCTTGGATGGAAGAGCTCAGGTGTCCTGATTCGACTAGGTGTTCATCGAAGGTTGAGCTCTGTTTAACAGCATTTTTAGGTTTATGTTCCTGGAACCTTTGTTGGAACGACCTGCCTGTCTGTATGTAGAACTTTGGGCAATCGCTGCAATTTATTTTGTATACTCCGCCAAACTATGGATCAAACTATTAAAACAATGTGACTGTTATAGTGTGATATGTGTGTTGTGTTGTGTGTGACTTGAAAATGACTCTGTGAAGTCGAAACCACGGTCTTCAACTTAAGGGACACCAGAGATCACAAAAGCAAGGTAAAAAGTAATTATACATTAATTGATTATTGTGATCAAGAAGTAGAACTTATAATGAGTTATTTACAGTTATAAGCGGGCTACTCTTACGTGGCGCTCTTCCGGAGTAGGTAATCGTATTATGTGCAATGTCAACTATCAGAGCAGTGTAGGCTACTTCTTGTTATAATAATTATACAAGATTGGGCACCGCTTTTGTAACCTCTTCAAGCGTATAAAGATATATTATAACATTGCCTTGTTATTTATTGACTCGCATTCCAGCTTATTGGGTACATCAATCAATGTAATGGACGCCATCTAAAGTAGACTTTTATGATGAACTGTGAGTTATTAATATCTATAGAATGTCATTTGTAAAACAAAGGGAATTTAACTTCACAATATAAAGAGTGTGTTCGTCAAAACAACCAAACACAAAGAATATATTTCGTATGTTTTCAAAATGGCTGCCGTTTAAAATTAGTATTTTTACCCTAGTTCCAAGGATCGTAAATAAAAAACATAATTTCTTGGTTATTGTTACAACATCCACCGATTACATGATAAAGGCAAAATATGATTTAATTCTGACAGTTTTTGATAATGATTACACAACACATACTTTTAGTTTCAGTGATATAAACTTAACTTTAGTAAAGAAACTAAATAAATATCCTCAAACGGCTATGTATTTTTAATATTACAGTAGTGTTTTAGACCCTCGTTGAAAGTATAAAAATATAAACAAAATCGAACCAAAAATCTCTATTACATAGAAGGCTACTCGTTGCTTCAAAATCAAAAGATTTCATAAAAAATTTCGATGTTGAGATCTTTAACTTCGGTGCATAATAATTATGTTCGGTTTCTTGTATATTTTGTGTACATTTTAGTTCTTGATATGGAGTTTGATCGTCTAATTTTTGGTCATCTATGTATTCCAGCGTAATGGTATAGCTGCTTTGCTTGGCATATATACTAGTACACAATACATTACATTGTTTGTATAGTTTGTGATAATGTGGAAAACAAAATACTTAAATCTATATAATAAAAATTAAATGATGTTCGTTGGTAAGCGCATCACTTGAGAACGGCAGGACCAATTTGGCTATGTTTTGTTTTAAAATGTTTGTAATAGTCCGAATTATGTTTTTATGGAAAGAACATTTTTTTAAAGTTTCTCGGAAAAGTTTCAAATTTGGGCAAAACTTAATATCCTTTTTTGTATGAACTCAAGACCATAACTCACGAAAACAGCTGTAAAATGTCCAACCATCGTTCTTCTGAATGATGCACTCTTCCTCAAATTTAATAGATACAATGATCACTCAGAAATACTAACAGTTTATCACAAATTTACTAAACGATCACAAACAAATTTATTGAAATTTGGACAGGACAACGTCTGTCGGGTCGGCTACTAATAAAACATTTCTTTAAAAGCCAGTTTATTCAAATGTGTTTGATTTAGTAAATATTTTAGTTGAAAATGTGAGTCAACAATGTGCACGTATTTAATTATAAAATACTTGATGGTATAGCAATTGTAGGTAAAGAGCGTGTGGTAGCTTAGCATACACCAAATTGAAGTTAAAACAATGTAAACAAAACATCGATTTTTCTAAAATTCAATTCAATTTATTTTATTTCCTTATAATAACAGTACAAAATAATACATATTTTTAAATGCAAGGAAATGTGCCCACGTATGCGTGGGCACGAGTCGCATCTGAAATATCCTCAAGAAGGAAGACATATTTTAGGCCTAGTCTACATTAGAAATTTACAATTAAAATACTATATAGGTTGAGTGGGAAGTGCCAAACGGAGGAATTCAAGTCAATATCGGACCAAAACAACCCGGGTCAACAAATTAATACTGTATCAACTCACTGAGTACTGTATTTGCAATATTAGTGAGCGAGATAGGGTATGAAAATAAACGAGGGTAAATAAATTTGCTACCTGTAAATGGATACATACAATGACATTCTCAGTACCGTCCCTTCCCAAGTCCAGAAGCCAATTGGTAATATTTTGCTTAAATGTCTAAAGATTAAAGCTTTTAAACATATGTAAGTTTAAGGAAGTTTTGGAAGATTCCTATATAAAACATGAGCTATGTAATGCGACTTCGTGACCGAGTAAGTCTTACTTAATTTTTTAATTAAAACTCCAAGCGATTTTGAGCTGCGTGTCAAACGTTGATGATCGGTAATTTTGAAAATATTTCGAAAATATGCATGGGGTTTAAAAAATATATATATGTTCACTGGCCACAGTTATATGGACTACATAAAAAATTGCGTTAAATGTAGCCTATTTCTGTGTACGCATTATATAAGACATATTAATGTACTCTATATCTCTATACAGTATATAAAAATGTATGTTATTGTTTTCTTTGCATGACTCAAAAACTATTAAACCTATTTCACAGTTTATCCATAGGTCTATCATTACCTGGAGTGTTTATACGTTACAATTACTACATTTGAAGGGGTTGAAATGGGGTAGCTACCTCTATACAATAAAAATAAATTGCACTAACTTTCTACAAACTATACCTTTGTGTAATATTATTTTTAAATGACAAAAAAAACATTTTCAATAATTCGATTTCTTAAGTCAAAGTAATGAAATGGAACAACTACCTTATAAATTAAATGAAGCAATAGCGAAGCATTGCCGGGTCCACTAGTGTTTGAATAATAAATATCATGTATTTGTTTTAAGAATCCATTTCTTTATTCCATTCAGCAATACAGAAATGGAGTAAATCTCCATCCATTATTGATTTACTCAGGCTAGTTGTTACTTTACCTTCTATGAAGTCTTTACTTTATTCCAATTATAACAATTTCTGCACTAATTAATTTAAACTTTATTAAGTGTGCCTTCCTTATCATCTGAAAACACACATGTGCCGTTTATTTTAAAATATTATTATTTTCTTAAGTTTCAGTGGAAATAAATTATTATATTATTTAATGAAAGAAAATGTTCTCGTCATAGTTAAATGTTATTATAATACCTTATCTCAAACTTTGAAGTTAAAGATGAAAAACTTTAAGATTAAATTAATGCGTTTTGTATACTAGGTGGTTCAATAAACAATATATTCATAACGAGTGAGTAATAGATTATACAATAATATTGTTGAAAATGTATTTTAATTACAATACTCGCAATTTTGTTTTACTGTTAAACACTTCAACGAGAGTTAGAAATTTTGTATATTTGCTCGTTCCACAAATAAAAGACACTTTCGTACTTCAAAGGCTTCTTTAGTGCAAATTTATTATCAGTTTATTTCACTCACATAAGTAGCAAATATTAAAAGTAATAGCAAACGTGCACACAGAAAATGTAATTTACTCATAACATTTATTGAAATATAAATGAATAACTACATTTATTCTGCTGTTTTACCACAGACATTTATTTTAAAATAATTTTTTTTTGCTAAATAAACCAGATGAAAATCAATAACATGTGAATAGAAAATATCATAATATCAGATAAGTTCTGCGCTTGAAGACTCCTGGAAATTATATATATGAAAATTAAGTAATAAGTCAGATGTTTTAAAGGGTTGGGAAACAAACTAGATCATAGCGAAGCAACAATAGAGGCAATGTATCCAAGGCAGTTGTATCAAACCTCTTGGTCTGAGAGAGATGTTCGTCATTCTGAAAAGGTAATATTTAAAGATTACAAAAGTTGAAATGCTTTCAAGTGAAACAAAACCATTATGAAGTAAGTGTCAAAAAGACCATTACAAAGAGTTAATCGACTCTGAGAGTTCCAACTAAATCACTTAGAAAAGAATACCATTTTGCCCTTTAAAAGGAAGAGATAAACGTTTTCGTTAATTTTCAATCCGACAAAATAATATAACACTCACTTTTGTAGTTCATGTTTATATTAAAAAAGACAATACAAAATTAAAATTGAATTCACGCAGTGCATATTGCATTGATTTTGTCCTTTTTCATTTAGCTTATGAAATACTGTATGTTACCTCTGAATACTTATTTTACTATTATACTAGGGGAGACCCTTGCGTGCCCCGCACGCCAACCCCGTTGGAACTCGGTGTTTCGTATATTTTATAACAGCAGTTATAATAGAGGTTAAAAGAACCAACAAGACTCAGGTCTACACCCAAACAAATCGGTGAAGAATTTTCGGAGATTTAAGATTTCGAAGACACGAACATTTACATTTTTATTTATTTATATATTTGTGTACTTAATTTTTAGTTCCATTGCCCGTGTTTAAAAATTGTTACCGTTCACTTACATAAGGATGTCTGTCACAAAATAGTTCTTATTTCTTTATCTGGGAAATATAATGATTGTTATCGAGAAATAGTTTCCTCTTATTACCTTAAACATACCATAAAACATGCCCTCCCTATTATATTACTGTAGATAATCATATAAATTCAGCCTTTGTCCGAGACAAATATGTTTTTAGTGCTACATACTGTTGTGCTCTCACTGTTGTACTAGACTAATAATGCTATCACCGACTTTGTTTTGCAAAAGAACAAACTGATTATTTTTTCACATAGGCCTATTATCTTATCTTCTAAAGCGAGAGATAATTGTTTGTCTGCTAAATGGATCTGGAATCTCCGTCTAAGGATTTTTGATTTTTTGATTTTATATTAGGCTTTTGGCCACGAGAAATCGATTGGAAATGGTCACCAGTCTGGGAAAATTCGTTTTCTACGTCTTTTTATTAAATTAATAAACGGTATCAGGAAACTGACACATACTTTCTCCCTCATTATAAGAACTTAATTTTTTATTTTTAAGGGTAATTTTCCCATAAAAACCCTTAAAATAACGGAAAAATCAACTTTTCTCAAAAACGGCTCTAACGATTTTGATTAAAATTTTACAGTTTATTAGGGACCTAAAGTACTATAAACTGTAAAATTTTAATCAAAATCGTTCGAGCCGTTTTTGAGAAAAGTTGGTTTTTCCGTTATTTTAAGGGTTTTTATGGGAAAATTACCCTTAAAAATAAAAAATTCACAAAAATGAAAAAAACACCTGGAAATACCGTGGATTAGTACCTCCATACCAAATTTCATCAAAATCGGACGACTGGCTTAGGCTGTAGGTCTGATAACATCCACACAGACACACAGACACACAGACACACAGACACACATACAGACACACACACAGACATCACTCCGAAAACCACTTTTTTAGGTTCAGGGGGACCCAAAACGGATATTTCCACCAAAAACTCAAACTCGAAAATTTTTACGAATACAATACTTTCTCCATATACTATGGTATAGGGGGAGAAAGTAAAAAGTGAAATTTGTCCATTTTAAACAATACAAAGCACAGCTGATGCAAATGTTTTCAATGCCATTACAATAATCATCTGCTTTCTTTTAAACTGTATTTATTTTATTATAGGTAAGCCTAATGTTGTATCTATTTATAGTTACCATGGCAACGAATACATAATAAACATACCCTTTATTTAGTTGTTTAATGTTATAGGCCTAACCTAAACGATGTTCACGGAAATTTGCAATAATAGTAGTTATTGACGTGAGCGAACTAGGCCCTAGGAATAAATCGATATTGAAATAATACTTTAATTTAGGCCTGACTTATTTCTGAGGCATAGCGTTGAGATTGTGGTTAATCCTTTAAACTGTATTTTTATTACAGGTAAGCCTAATGTTGTATATACCCTTTATTTAGTTGTTTAATGTTATAGGCCTAACCTCAAAACTCAATAATCCAATATTTATTATTGAAATCATAGCCCTGCTTATAATCGAGCTTTAGCTCGGTCTCCAGGTACTAGATAATTTAAACATAGGTCAACGTTCGGTTTTAAAGCCATGTCCGAGTCAAATATGGACGTTGTATATTACAATTTACTGATGCTATCAACAATATTTCTTGAAGAAACAATCAGCTATTTATTTATAACTAGAGGACTCCGAACCCTGCTCGCTTCGCTCGCCAACCTCTGCGGTCGAATAAAATGAAAACAGGTTATTGTATATAAATAGGTCCTAATATTAAATACTAATATGTCTTATTTATTTTTAATTAGGATGTAACATAGTGGT
The DNA here is from genome assembly GCA_018207615.1 of Philaenus spumarius. Classification (NCBI taxonomy): domain Eukaryota; kingdom Metazoa; phylum Arthropoda; class Insecta; order Hemiptera; family Aphrophoridae; genus Philaenus; species Philaenus spumarius. The sequence goes on from JAGFPH010000207.1 coordinate 549,987, forward strand.
TTTTTATTTTTAAATTCCTTTATTTATTAGGATTTTATTCTCTAGCTTTAAGGAAAGTATACCAATTAATATTTTTTATAGGGGTTGTTACTAAATTTTCACTCGTTAGCAGCACCCGACAAAATGTTAATCTATGATACTTTTTTTATGTATGTTGTAAGAAATAAAAGTACAAATTTTCAGCTCACTAACTTTAAGGAAAATATAACATTGAATTTGTATTGTTTTAGTGGTTGTCGTCACATTTTCACCCCTTAGCAGCACGCGACAAAACTCAAATCTAGTTTACTTTTTTCATGTATCTTGTAAGAAATAAATGTATAACAATCGATATGTATTATTTTAGGGGTTGTTTCAACCCTTAAATTAAAATTAATTCTAGCCTATGTTACTCAGGGATAGTGTAGCTTTTTTATTAGTAGAGCTATTTTTTTCAATCGGTTCATTAGTTCCAGAGATTACCTCCTACATACAAACAAACAAACAAATTTTACCTCTTGGCATATATAATTCATATATAATTCGTTTCGCTAAAGTAGTAATTTTCTTTCAAAATTGATTAATTTATCTAGCCTCTATGCATAATAACTAGTATGAGATTCAAATTTAGAATGTATTAAGGAAATTATTAAATTAGCCAAATTAATACTGTACATAATAGCTAGATAAAGAAATTGATATAGTCAACAGTAGCCTTATTGACCAATGTTACTAAATTCTATATTTATACTACATCGGTAGATATTATACATAATGGCTACAATAACTACATACTTTGACTGTCATATATATACATATATACAAATAGTTAACAGAGGAATAATGGACTGATGGTATAAAAACATTAAGCATCATAATGTTTACAACTCTTTCATGCTCCACAAAGAAAGTATTTCCTGTATTGACCTAACGAAGCCGAATACGGATTAATTTATTATTCAATTAATTGCATTGCCTGAATATGCATTGATTACTAGTTTGAATCAAGATTTTTAATATTAGGCTAATTGATACAAATTATAAATATGTAGATTATAATTATTTTGTTGTTGATACTGCTTATCAATTTCACTTTATTACAGTTATTGTTTATTTTATTTTACAAATTAGTTTAACTAAATTTACTTTAGGTACATATTACACTATCAAATAAACGTCAAATTTCTTTGACGAAATAATTCGTTCATCAAACTTTGATGGATCTTTGACATGTTGTAAACTTTGACAAAGATTTTCAAAAAAGAATAAGAATAAAGTTCTAAAATATGAATATAGTCACTTTTAAGTAATCTCCTAACCTCAAAATATAAGTTTTTTTCAGTTTTCATATATTATATTCCTTGTGTTCCTTTCCTGTTGTATTTATAATACGATGGCAAATTTGACATGGAGTGTTGAAGCTATAAAAACTTTAATTTTACTTTCTCACTATGCTATACTATACTATAGTATAGAGAAAGTATAGTGATCGCAAAAAAATAAATGTTGAGATTTTTGTGAAAATATCCGTTTTGGGAACCCCTGAGTCCAAAAAAGTGGTTTTTACAAAATGTCTGTCTGTATGTAACAAAGCTAGAGCGAAAACTATTCGATCGATTTCAAACAAATTTGCACCAGACATGTCAAGTAGACCTGTATAGATGCACGGAAAACGGTTTTGAAAATTTTTAAAAACAACCCCCTTTTTGGCAAAAAAAAAACCCGGCTCTAACGATTTTGATAAAATTTTGCTCATTTGTAGCCTTTAATGTACCCTAGCATATGCAAAAAAACCGTATCTTTCTAAAAATTCTCGTTTAGCTAATAATAATAATAACTGATTTTTGGGGATTTTTGGCCATAAAGGGGGTTGTTTTCAAACATTTTTAAAACCTTTTTTCGTGCATCTATACAGCCCTAATTTACGTGTTTGGTGCAAATTTATTCGAAATCGATCGAATAGTTTTCTCTCTAGATAATAATAATAATATTTATTAGTTAATCTCCTACTTTAATAAATCACCTCTCCTACCCGCCTTACAATTATGAAGTCACAGTGAATCTGTTTAGTAATTTAAATATGTTTGTGAGAAAGTATGTGCCAGTTCCTGGTACCGTTTATTACATTTAGAAAAAGAAGAATGTTTGTGGAACATTTACACGAATGCCTACAAAAACCGCGATGTAAGGCAAAAACCTTTAGAACAAAATAACAAATTACAAATGTTTTGCAGTCTGTAATATTGGGATTGGCAGTTGGAGTATAAGATTAGCCTATGTTTATGTTTTTTGTAAAACATTAAAGAGACTTTGATTAGGTGTACTTTATTGTAAAAGTATATTCACAAGTTTTTTAAGATTTGATTTTGAAATTTTAAAACCCGTTATAGTATGGATCACGATCTTTCAAATGTAATTCTTTAATACTAGTTAATGAATAATAATAATAAAAGAATAAACCGAAACATAACCCCAAAATATATCTTAGTTAATAACCCAGCTGATCAAAGAAATTGGATAGGTGTAATATGTTTTCTTTGGCAAATCTTTGCCAAAGATTTCATCAAAGATCTTCTATTAAAGTTTGACCAAATATTTGACGAATAACTTTGATAGTATAATATGCTCCTTAGTGAAATACATATTTACTTTATTAACTTAACTTACTATACAGTACTTTATAAACTTTACAGTGCTCGCGCCTACTAAAGTTTCTACAAGGCTTGATACACGACATTTCACTTCCTTCTTTGATATTAACTTTCAACAACGACTGATTTATTAACTTGATCAAGTGTTTCACTCGGCTGCCCAAAAAAAGAAAATGAATCTTTTACAGTTTTCGACAAGACTGTTTTCAAACTATGAAGTAATATGTATTTTATAATTTAATTTATTTGTACGTCGTATATAATATTTTAATTTCCTGTATTACAAAATTCTAGGGAAGATGAAAGCGGTTCCAAGTGTTTGTTATGTTATGATATTAGTACTTGGTGAGGTCGAGCTTTGATCGGTAATTATTTGTACTAAGTTTACTCATGTATATGGATTTGAAACAACGTACATCTTGTTATTTTTACTGAAACAAATAGTTTGTATAATGTACCCAACAAACAAGATTAAGTTTTTAAACCCATCCTGTTATATTAAATAATGATTGTCTATATATGAAAACCATTTTGAAAATGTGTCATACCTTTGCTTTTACCGATAGTGAAAATCTCAATTTTCATGGACTATTGCTTCCAGTAAATGAATAATAAAAGATCAGTTTCAACCCACGTCACTGACAGATAAAATGTACATCAATCATTTTATGCCGTCAAGTTGAGCAGTTTTAAGGGAGATGGTTTTCACCGCGCAGATTTTCTAATTAATCTAATTATCAAAGTTTCTCATTAGTTTCGTTTCACCTTTAAAATTATATTCGTCCAGGGGAACCCCTGCGTGCTCCGCACACCAACCCCGTTGGTACCTTCTAAACACATAATCATGTTATGTTTTCTTTATAATAAAGGTGTAGGGTTAATAATAACCCCAAAGCTAATGTTCAAATCAAATTATTTCGTATATTTTATAACAGCAGTTTTAATAAAGGTTAAAAGAACCAGCAAGGCTCAGGTCTACACTTTAATAAAAACCTAACCTAAAAGTTATAAATAGAAATAATTGCTTCAATGTTGGAAATCAGGTGTTAATTTAAATATTAGAGCAAACAGCTGTTTTATCTGTTATTTTTTCAATCGGTTGCTATGGTAATGAATGTAAATACATTCCAGAAGTATGTGTTGCTTCATCAAGTTTAGGCCTTACCTAAGAATTTTTTCCGACAAATGTTACAATAAATATTGAAATAAAAATGTTTTTATCAAAATGAATTATAGCCTATGTTACTCGCGGATAGTGAGTTTTTTTTAGTAAAACTATTTTTTCAATCGATTCAGTAGTTCCAGAGATTACTCCCTCCAAATTGTTTATCTACTTCTGTAAAAATTAATCTGACGATAACTATGACTCTCAGATCGTATCAAAATCTTAGAACTATTGGAATTTCTCTCTTCCAGTAATGAACGTCTGTAACAACACAAGTATCCTCAGGATGCCCTTACCCTCAGGATTAAAGTGTTTAGATATCGCAATAAGACAATACTAATATGTATTTGACTAAAAATAAGAAGCTACTGAACTTTTTGGAAAATAAGGACTTCACAATGAAAGAGTTTACTTATTGTTCTAAAGTTGTATATTTTCCTATAGTAAGTACTATTCAACTGAAAGTAAGTTAGTACTTTAAATAACTACAAATTAAAGTAAACACTTATTTTTATTGAATGGACTTTTTGGCTATTTAGATGTCATTATCAACAACTCGATGGAAAATATAGAGCATTAGTCTAGCCAAAAGTAACAAAAATCGCTTTAACTTTTAACCTTAACTACACCTTTACTTTAACCTTAACTACAAGTATGTTGCTAGGTATTATTACTATGCGGTAATAAACTCGTACGTTCAGTAACCTATTTGTTCTTACATTGCTGTCTTGGGATTTGTAAATCCTAACTGGACTAATGAAACGGTAAGACGATGAAACACGTTGCCAATGCTTCTTACTATGTGTATGCCTGGGTAGATACTGTACAGACTAGTAGCATAGATCATGAATAATAAAATAGATCATGCATGCATACGGGGGCTGTGCCGAAAAAAAGGTTGTCGGGAAAATAGTGCATGATCGCGCCGCGAGGTAGCGCTAGGGAGAAATCATTGGTAGCATTGGTGTTTCACACAGCTTCCGTTGTTTCCCCAATAGATAGCGCCACTGTCGTCGAATTTCCAGTGGAACGAAATATTGCATTGGATCGGAGTTCTATTAGGTTATCCAAATACAATGCTAGTAGCTTCAGAAATAGTTTGTACACGTTGTACAGACGCAATAGACAAATTAAAGACAATCGTATAGAAAGATTGTCACTTCCGTGTAGGAATGAGTTTTAAGTGCAATTAAAAACTAAAAAAACCAGTTTTTGTTTTAAACTGAAAAGTATGTACATTGTACATTACTAACGTGTAGGCACATTGCCTATACTACTCATTTTTATCTAATATACACATATATAATTACGTTTAATCAAATTGCCACCTCATCGCATTTTCCAACATTTAATGGCATAAGACATTAACTGAATTTTAATAAGGTAACTGAACCAAATTTAAAATCAATCAGTTAAATAGAAGTGTATGAAACCCCTCTTACAAGATTTGTTTACATTGTTAGACGTCAAGACAATTGACATTTGTTATAAGTAGAACTATAAAATTTAAATTAAAAAAAATTGTGTAATATTTTTTCTTTTTTTATATTCCTTGTTGTTAGCTTTTGAACGACATAATATTTTATAATATAATAAATACCTTGAGTCAGATGTAGTCTTTCGGTTGATTACAATTTAATTATTTGTGGTTCTACATGTTACGGGCAGCATCTTCAGGGGAGCTAATAATGTCCACTTTTAAAATTACCGTTACACAACACTGAATTTTCATACACAATTCTATTACATTGGTTGTACACGTCACATAAATCAACATAAATTTTGATGTCAACTTATATTTAATAGTATCTATATACAAACAGCTGAATGTTTCCAATTTAGGTTCGATTTTTGAATACCTACTGTAATGTATTAATGTGTGCCTTATTGAATAAATACGTTAATAAACTAAAATTTTAATAAACTCGTTTAATATTTCACATTGATAAATATATATTTATTACACTTATTTAACATTATTACATTTAAAACAGTTGTTTTTTCCAACTGAATTAATAAATTCGAATGGAGACATGAAACAACAATAATTATTAAAAGTTTTAATTGCTCTGAATATGTTGATGAAATTTTGTCATTTAGTACTATTTTTTGAAAATAAGAGAAAACCACTTTTATAATTATAAATTTTAAGTCGCAGATGGGAGTTTCAAGGATGGCTTTATTTATTGAATACAACTTCAATAAACGGTACCAGGAACTGGCACATACTTTCTCACAAACATATTTAAATTATTAAACAGATTCGTTGTGACTTCATAATAGGAGAGGTGATATTAAAGTAGGAGATTAACTAATAAATATTATTATTAGCTAGAGGGAAAACTATTCGATCGATTTCGAAAATATTTGCACAAAACACGTCTATTAGGCCTGTATTCATGCACGAAAAAAGGTTTTGAAAAACAACCAGCTTTTGGCCAAAAAACAGTTATTATTATTATTATTATTATTATTAGCTAAACAAGAATTTTTAGAAAGATGCGGTTTTCTGCATATGGTAGGGTACATTAAGGACTACAAATAAACAAAATTAGATCAAAATCGTTAGAGCCGTTTTATTATAAAAAAATAATAACAGATTTATTGGGTTTTTTTTGCCAAAACGGGGGTTGTTTTTCAAAACCATTTTTCGTGCATCTATATAGGCTTAATTGACATGTTTGGTGCAAATTTGTTCGAAATCGATCTAATAGTTTTCTCTCTAGCTTTGTATACAAACATACAGACAGAAATTTTGTAAAAAAACACTTTTTTGGGCTCCCAAAACGGATATTTCTATAAAAATCTCAACATCGATTTTTTTGGCGATCACTATACTTTCTCTATACTATAGTATAGTGAGAAAGTAAAATTAAAGCTTTGATACAAATAATAAACAATTTAACTTGATCAACTAGGTGCTGATGCTAAGTATAGTTTACTATTATATTAACCTACTTTGCTCATTGTACCTACGCACCTTCCACTGTTCAATGCTAACCAGTACAATGGTAACGCCAATTGTTCTAAGCGGGCCTCTCTTACATGGGACATACATTACGTGTTAGAGCAATGTTCTTATCGTTATTTTAATTATACAATCGCTTTTGTATCCTCTTCGTTTATGTAAAGATATATTATAACAATGTTTCAATATTTATTGACCCACATTACATCTTATTGAGTGCATCAATCAATGTAATGGACTCCATTACTGTAGACTTTTATGATGAACTATGTGTTACTAAGAGTAACCATTTGGTATAGCCAATAGTATTTAATTTGTAATACAAATGGAATTGAATTTCTAAAACTTCATTATGAAGAGTCTGGTAGAGTTTTTTTTTTTTGAGTTTTACTGAAACCTTAATCAGGGAAGTTTTAAGCCCCATCTGAGCCTTAAAATTGAAGTGTTAGGAAATTGTATTGATTAGATTCGTAGCGCAGTTATTTTCAATAGCCTGGTGAAATTTATTCTAGGTCATCGTCGCTTTATGTAAATGCTCCTTTTCAGAGGAACTGAACCGATGCCAAAGTCAATCAAACTACCGCTAACAAATTACTTCATGTTTTATCGATTTAAAATGTTTTTATTAACCAACATTACTACAGTAATATTGTGTTAATTTATTTTTGAAAAGAAAACTGCATTATTTTTATTTACAGGTAGAACAACATTGTCGTATACTATGTGATTAAATTGTATTTTTGTTTCAATGGAGTTTATGGTGCTACAAACATAAAATGAAAATCAACTTTATGGTCTGTAAATCATTAAAGGATACGGCTAAAGTATTTGAAAATTTACTCCAAACTACCGTGCCTCCAGATCTTCTGAATTTACACAGCTATCCTTATGCCTAATGTACACATGTCATCATGATAGTTAAACATGCTTTACTTAGAAAGATCTGAGCTGTCCACAAGTATAAAATACATTACTAAATCCGGTAAATATTTTTTTGCATAACGCGAAAAAAAAGATACTCAAACTTTTAAGTAATAAATACTATGTGCTTAACAATTCATTTCTTTCGTCCTTTGAGCAAAAGACCGTCTTTTAATTTCCCCAGGCTAGATGCTACGATCTGTTATAAAGTCATTGCTTGTTATACAACTCCTAGACTAATAATTAATGTCAACTTTATTAATAAGTGCATCTTCAGAGTAACAAACACGTTTACGGCTAATTTCAAAACATTAATTTTCATTATTTTAAACGTCGAATCAAAATAAATTAGTCTATTATTTTATGAAAGAAAATTGTTTGGTCATAGTTAAAAGTTTGTTTAATACATTAACTTATTACGATGGATTAATAAGTAATAAGTACATAATTAATTGTATTATTCAATTTAATGGAAGAAATAGAATCAATATTATTTACCTATATTAATTCTAGGTTATTTAATGTATAAGAAAGTGCATGATTTTAAGAAAAAAGTGCAGTAAGTGAAATCGATAAAACAATTTTTGTTTATTTACAATATTCACAATTGAGTTTTACTGTTTAAAATGAGAGTTTAAATTGTTGGAATGTATTCTATCTCCCCAGAATGAAAAATTACTTTAATCTCGAACGTTTTCACAGATTATTAACGACGTAAATTATACTTGACAAATTCGTTACACTCACATTAGTAGCAAATACGTAAAATGTATTCTTAAATTTATTTGACATAGAAATTAATATCTACATTACTATTTAGTATGATAAATATGGCTGTTTCAACATAAACCATCATATAAAAATAATATTAATTATTTCATAAAAGTATGCATGATAAAAATCAGTAGTCATTATAAATAGAAATAAACGGTATCAGTTAACTGACACAAACTTTCTCCCAACTTACTGTAGTCAAAATAATATTGTTTTCAATCATTTTATTTATTACTTTTTAGAACAAAACAAAAAAATAATATTCTACCTACGTCAATCGTATAAAAAAATTATTGTCCTAGGCGGGATTCGATCGCGCGACCTTTGAATTACTGGCCGTGATCGCTACCATGGTGCTACCCCGTGCGGCCGCCGCCGCGATGCTAGATTGACAACATAAACTTGTTTATTTTTAAACATTTTCCCATAGTTATAAAACGCCGAAGTTTTGATAAAAGCTGGTGGTGTCATTTTGTTTGGCATCTTAAGCACTATAAATACTGAAAATTTGATCAAAATCGTTAGAGCCGTTTTTGAGAAATTTACATTTTTGTCTTTTTTATGGGTTTTTAGGGGTAAATTACCCTTAAAAATTAAAAATTCCAAAAAATGAAAAAAACACCTGGAGATATTAGGGTTTAGTACCTACATACCAAATTTCATGAAAATCGGACCAATAGTGTCCTCTCTGGTCGTGTATACATACTGACAGACTGACAGACAGACACCACTCTAAAAACACTTTTTTGGGTTCAGGGAGCACCAAAACAAAAAATTCCACTAAAAATATTTTTGGGTTCAGGGAGCACCAACACAGATAATTGCACTAAACCATTTTTTGGGGTTCTGGGAGCACCAAAACAGATAATTCAACTGAAAATTCAAATTCGAACATTTTTACGAAAACAATACTTTCTCCATATACTACGTATAGGGTGGAGAAAGTAAAAATATAAAAAGATGTAACACTTTTTCGAGACTTCGGCTCGTGTTTTTTTTTTTTTAAATATGTTCTTAAAAATGTGACGTTTTACTGTCACGCTAGAAAGCTTAAACGATTTTCAAATCTCCGCAATAAAATTACAAAGATTTTGGTACCATCAGAACGTTCTACGCCGTCTGTGAGTCCACATATCGTGTCCACAGACCGACAGAATGTTACCCTCACTTTTTATGACTTTTCTCGACATTTTCGAGGCCTTTGTACACGATAAAGCAATACACAAATTTTAGAATTTTCTCAAGATTTCAATACTTTGGCATTTTAATGCGAGTCGAAGTAATATGATATCAGATATGTTCTTTACTGGAGGACTCGTGCGATATATATGGAAATTAGGTAATAATTCAGATGTTTCAAAGAGTTTGGAAAACTTTCTAATAAATAAAAGAAAAGGGCGCAATAACCAATCAAAAATGTACATGACAACAATGTATCCACACAAGGCAGCTACATTCAAACTCGATGTCTGAGAAAGATATTAATTACTTTGAAAAGTTTATTTAAAGTTTTCAGAAGTTGTATTGCTTTCAATCGAAACAGAACCTTAATGAAATGTCAAAAAGATCATTACAAAGAGTTGATCAACTCCGGGTGTTCAATTTTAATGGCAGAAAAAGGAAGACCATTATGTCCTTTAAAATAAAGGGACAAACGTTTTCGTTAACTTTCAATCTGAAAAAATACAAATGTTCGTCACATTAAAATAAATTCAAACAATGTAACCTCAACGATACTGCCTTTTTTCATTTATCTTAATACTATATGTTATGCTGGTAACATAATAATAAACTACCCATTTATAAACTGTATCAATTAATATTAAACTTCTTCTTTTTTTTTAACTAGTAAGCATTCAGGTAGTGCAATTAATTGAATAATTAATCCTGAATCGTTCGGTCAATATAGGAAATGCTTTCTTTCATGAAAGAGTTCTGAACAATATGATGTTTAATGTGCCTACACCAGTTAATTGTTTTTATCTTCATTATTTGTATATTAATACAGCTACTCTACTACAAAAATCATAAAGACATGTTTATAATATCTACAGAATTTGATCACATTGGTTAGTTAAAGTATCAGGTCAAAGTCCGTCTAGAAACACCAACTGTTACAACAAATTTATTGGAATTGTTAATCTGTTAAGAATCCCAGTTAGTCAACCGTCCGCCCGACTACTATATAGCCGTAGTAGAAGACATAAACTGTCCACTCCCGGGACTATATAGCCTCATGCTTGGGCCTTCTCACTTCACTTGACATTTATTAAGCCTTAAACACGTTCGCTACCACCATAGTAAATTTTTTCGGTACGCATAGACTAGCGTCGCATATAAACAACGGCCGGTTTCTGTCCACAGACTGCCGCCGCAAATGTGCGACGCTTGGTCTAATTGAAATAGACTGTCGTCGCATATTTGTGACAGTATTATTTTGCAGTTCCGGTAATAATTTTGAAGTACTAGTATATATTAAATACGTGATTTATTGGTATCAGTGTATAAGGTGGTCTGTCTCTCATATGCGGTGCTTGGTCTGTAACTTTGACGATTTTGAACGTTAAGTTCTCATGAAAATTACCTCCTTTCTCACGCCACAATTCTTGGTTGTTTTCCCGCTTTTTTATTTCGTGGGAATGCAAAGACTCGAAGTTTTCAGGAATCTTTCTCACGTAACAATTCCTGGGAACTCTGATTTTCCGCCTTTGTACTTCAGTCTTAATTTTTATTGGTTCTGCAACTTCGGTCAAAAGACTTTGTTTTACTAACTTTGCTTCAGAGTCTAACAAAAATTCTTACTAAGTTTCTTGACATAGACTGAACGTCGTACATATGCAACGACTTCAAAAACGCTGAAAACAGTAAAAACAAAAAGGCATTGCTTGACATACCTTTTAGGTTATTAAAAAGTATATTAACTCATTTGAACAAAATCATACTCTTAGTCTGTGGCGAATGTCACAACTGTTTGTTCCAGTCTATGTGTATTGCTTAATACGGCCACGATAGTCTGTGGCGAAAAACAGTTCGACGCATATAGGCGACGCTCGGTAGCGAACGTGTTAAACATGGACATCGCTGTAAAGTGCCCGAATCGTTCGCTGTACTCAACGTGCAGACAATAGTGACGAGGTTAATCTCCGATGACCAAGTATATAATAATAATTTAAATGATGACTACTTCAACCTTTAGTACTAGCGGTTATGAATTATTAGCTTTATACATAACCCGCAATTATAACATTAATATTGCTTATTGGCTGCTATGACACTAACTATATATTTTATAGTTTAGCTAGAATAAGTTGTTATAAGGGTCACCTCAAAAAAAAATTTCTTTCACAATTTTCGGATCAAATTAGTAATATGAACAATTAAAAATATAAATTATATGTCATGTAATATTTAGTTATAAAAAACCAAACAATAACGACAGCGAGTCCTTTTTTGGTTTACTCTACTGATATTCAAAAATCGTCACTATTTCTTGTAGTAAGATAAATAAGACTATTGTAAGCTATCTTATAAACATAACGTCCCGCACTTTTTAATTGCCAATCATGCATATTTAAAAATTTTACCAGCTATATAAATAAAATAAAGCTTATCTCTAACATATATTACATTTTTAAGCACCGATTAGCTCGATTTTGATACAATCCACAAATTGTAAAATTTGAATTGTAATATAATAATATTTTCAGTTAAATCTCTACACAAATAGAAGAGCGACCTGTTTATTTAAAGTCCAGATAAGCCTAATCACACGTGAGCTGGATCTCAACCTCTCGATGGACTTCCGAGCTTATGAGCCAGTAATCCCAACTGAATTTGAAAACGTTTCTTCTTTACAAAACAATAAATCCTCAGTACTAATGGGCGGAATAATACTGTTTCCGTTTTTCTTTAGCGTCTTTATGGAAATAATTCTATAATGAACATATAAATGCTAATCAATTATTGATTCATAAATTGCATTGATTATAATTACAGTCGATTTTGTAATAGTTCAAATGTATAAAATATATATAATTAATTAATCTAAGTTGAACTTTTTTTATTTATTGTTTAGATTAATATTTTATTTTTGTTTAATCAAATCTATACTAGCCTAATATTATAAAGAAATAAAATTTGTTTGTATGTAGGGGGTAATCTCTGAAACTATCATTCATTTTGATAAAAAAGCATTTTTTATTTCAATATTTATTGTAAAATTAGTCGGAAAAGATTCTTAGGTTAGGCCCAGACTAATAAACCAGCACATATTTCTAGAATGTATTTATTTACATTCAACCAATTGTATTTTAGCAACCAATTACGTAAAATAACAGATAAAACATCTGTTTGCTCTAATATTTCCATTAACAGCTAATTTCAAACTTTGAAGCAATTATTTGTATTTCTAACTTTTAGGTTAGGTTTTTATTGAAGTGTGTTGACCTGAGCCTTGCTGGTTCTTTTAACCTTTATTATAACTGCTGTTATAAAAATATACGAAATAATTTTAGCCCAGTCTGTATAGGTTAAAACTACCAGTAATTTGCAATACGGCTGATTTTTTTTATAAGTACCTTAATACCTTAAAGTATGTAGATTAACATAAAAAAAGTCTACCAGTCTATCGATTTCCCAAAGTCGAAAAAAAATCGATTATAATTTTTTTCCGATTATTCTTAATATTTCAAGCTGGGATGAAGATAGAGAAAAATAAAAAATACCACCGTGTAGGGGAGGTATTTTTCAATAAAAAAGGTCATAAGTATTTATTTCCTCCGAGCAATGGTTTGTCTGGAAAAAATTCGATAACGCAGGTATGTATTTTGCAGCAGGGGAAATCACTATAACTTGAAATCTCCAAATCTCATTCATATATGAAGCGTTGGGTCATTCTAAATTGGCCGAATTTTAATATATCGAATTTAAACTTGACATAGGAGTTAAAATATATATTTTATCTTGAAAATGACCCGATCTAGAGCCACTTGACTTATCAATGGGTTTCTCGAATTTAGGAGTACCGGACCCACGAACTAATTTCAATCGGCTCCAGTTTCGTCAATTTTTGGAATATCAACATAAAATTTGTTTTACAAGTTAAATACACCAGTATAAATATTCTTAGCAAGTATGAACGATTTTTGTCATGTTATTTTAAAAAACGAGGCGCTTCAAAATAGCTTCAAAACTTTTGGTCTAAAATTACCCCTACCGACTGGCCTATTTGATTGGAACATGTAACGTTATTTACCATCTTAGCTTTGGGGTTATTATTAATCCTACACCTTTATTATAAAGAAAACATAACATGATTATGTGTATAGAAGGTTCCAACGTGGTTGGCGTGCGGGGCACGCATGGGTTTCCAATAGTAAAAAATAATCTTTACAAAGCATTGTTTAATCTTCAATACATTTCATACACAATTATTTTGATTACCCAATTACAGCTGTATTTTTGTACAGCTCATAACTACTGTATAGTCGTACAACTAAAACAATTTATAATAATAGCAAATTATAGACCTATGCGTTTCATTTTATTCTAGTTGCCACTTATAATGACGATTTTTAGAATTTGAGTTATTTTATTACGTATAAAGTTTATAAGTCAATCTCAATTTTCAAGATGACAATGTACTAGTGTACAAGTTTATTATCAGAACGATTTAAAACTAAAAAAACAAGATAATAAAATCTAGTATGCAAGAAAGTTTTAAATCTAAAAGTCCAAACAAAAATTGGTCACTAAATATCCTTAGCACTTTATACTTGCCTAATGTAAAATGTCCAAGGACTTATTTCAACTTTAAATAGTAACCTAAAATGTTAACAATAGCTAACTTTTGTTCTATCCATATAAGAAACTGTAATTATGACAGAATACTTTAAATGGGGAACCTTTCTGTCTTATCAATGACGTTTAAAAATCAATTTTGTGAAAATAAAACAATTCTCGCCATGTTCCAATATGGCATCCAACTTTGAAATTAGTTATGGAACAGCCTGTATTTTATGCCTATCAAACGAATAATTTTCGGAACTTTAAGTGTCAAGAATAAAACATTCTTAAAATTTTGTTTTACACCTTAAAACCCTATAAAATACAATTCCAAAGTTCCATAATAAATTTCAAAGTTGTCCGCCATATTGGAACATGGCGGGAATTTTTACATTTTACAAAATGGATTTTTTAAACTTCATTGAAGAGAAAGGAAGGTTCCCCATTTAAAGTATTCTGTCATAGTTACAGTTTAAAAGTTTGCTGTCGTAACATTTTAAATGGGACAGTCGGTACATTCTGAAGAAGTTATATTTTACTTAGAGGAGGTTATTTTAAGAATGTAAAGCTTATTAAAAATACACTATATATGTTCTTACGCCTGAGCTCGCGGTACGAGTAACGTATTTGTATATGCGTAGGTAATACCAATTTTCAATAGCATATCGAGTATAAAATTTAAATATTCCTCTGATGTAAAGTTTAAAGACTTATTATTCAATTCTCACGAGAGGACAAAAATAAAAAAAATATATATATAAAAATGGCCGAGCTTGACTAGTGAGTACAAATTATAAGTGTTCTTTTATAAATATATTAAAAGAACACAAAGTGTTAAAAAAAAACAACCATCAACAAAATTGCAATAAAGCTGTGTTTTTTTTTTATATACTTTTGACAATATTGTCTATATGAATTGTTTTTAGATTGTGCAGGGGTCTGTTGGTTATAATTACAGATATAAGAAACTATTCTCGTTTGAGTCAAACCCTGAACAACCATTCCGCAGGAAGTAGAGAACAAATTCCCCTCTCCTATTCGTTAACTTGGCAACATATCTCTCTTGTATTTTTAATAAGCTTGCTAAGTATAATACTGTCAGTTACACAGATTATTGTATTGAGTTTTACCATGTTCTTTGTGCAACTACTTCCCTGTATATATGTTCTTTTCTCTGTTTTTTAATAATTCTTTACTTATTATATATTACTTCATTGTTATAAAGTATCAATGATGTTTGTTGAATCTGCTCAACATTTTATATTGTCAAACACATTATTAATATAAAGTTTTATTTTTGTTTTAGGTGAGTTACCTAGTATTACTTGGAAGTTGGATTAAAAATGTAAGTAATAAAACAAATTGTAATATTTTAAGTTGTCATCTACAAATAACATGGGAACTGAAGCAAAAAAATCATCTCAATTCAGTTAACTTCAAATTGAAATTTAAGCTATTACGTTCTTTAAAAATAGTGATCAACTATTATAACTGTATTTTCAAAAAGTAATAAAGTGTTGACGATACGATCGTCCGCCTTGGCTTATATCGCCCGCTACATAAGTAGTTCCGTAACGGCTGCATTTAGAGAAAATTACCAAAGATCAAGTATGTCATACAAAAATATGTTCTACCAAAAGTATGTTGTTGAATATGGTGTTTGTATTTAAAAAAAATAAAGATGGTGGCCATATTGGAAAAATGACGATGATTAAAAATACGACAATACCGTAATTTTAATGTACTTATAAATCAAGGGAACGTTCCCAATTTAAAGCTTTTTGAGAAATTGATAGTTTCCGAGATCCCAATGGTGGCCATCTTGAGTTGATCACCCTGTATATATGAATTTATAATGATTTTACTTAGTAAATATTTGTGGCTTTTTTATAATTGAATTGTTATTGAAATTATTTGATTTAAGCCCGCCTCTCATAAACAGTTAAGGTTATAAATGTATAGTATTATATATACATGCAAAATAAGACATTTATACAGCAGTTCTAAATTCATTTAATCATTTATTATTCCATCCACAAGTTCAACTAGTTTTAGTATATCGACTTGAAACTGATGATACGACTTCAAACTTTATAGTACTCGTACAAGTTTAAGGTTAAGTTGAAGTCGATATATCAAATAATAAAATCTTCCACACTTATGCCTCAACTTTTTGGGTATAAAATAAAGTTTAAAATGCAAGTAAATATGTATTTCGGTGGGAGTTTTCCAACCAAACTTTAATCTTCGAATCTTATATTTTTTGGATAACGCCAACTTTTGTACTGTTATGCTTTTACATGAGACATTTCTTAAAATAAAGTAGTATGCTACTTCAGTCATTTACATATTTCTTATAAAATCGTAGAATTGTATTTATTCCTTCGTTTAAATATCTATGGAAACCAATTTGCAGGTTTAGTGGATGACCAATATATAAACACTCCACTAATTAACACCTAATTACAATTTTAATCTATTAAAATCCCGGTGCCCCAAAAGGCATATTTGAAGGGATAGATGTGGTTTATGGTCGGGTGTCACGGATACATTATTTTAAAGGTCTTATAAAACCAAAAGTTTTTTTTAAACGAAGTTCCTTTACGCGGCTTGCGGTAGAAGTTGACAAATATAAAATGTACCGCGTGACGAAAAACCGTTATAGAATTGGTTGCTATGGTAATGAATGTAAATACATTCAAGAAACATGTGTTTTGGTTCAACAATTTAAGTTAGGGGACGTTCAAGCGCTGGTATTAACAATTAAAAGTGAGTTAAATTATCTGACTATTGCCATTTTGTAATGTATATTCAAGATATGGAAAGTATGTGTAATACAAACTTAGAAAGGAAGTCAATATAAATTTATGTTTTGATACAAGTATTACTGTTTCCATAAGTTTAATGTTATTATAATAAAGATGTAGAATTAATTATAACCTCAAAGCTAAGATGGTAAACACAGTTAAATGTCCATTTATTGTAAATACATTCAATAAAAATAAAATGTTGGTTAATCCGCCTAGGCCTAACCTAAAATTAGTGTGTCTATGTTTAATTTATTTTGCCTGCTTTAACGGCAACATACACACATAGTTTTAGGTTAGCCCTAGACTGATGAACCAACATTTTATGTTTATTAAATGTATTCACAATGAATGGACATTTAACTATGTTTACCATCTTAGCTTTGATATTATAATTAATTATACACCTTTATAATAATAACATTAAACGTACGGAAACAGTAAATAATAGTATAAAAAACAAACTAATAATAAATTGCAATTGAAAGATTACAATTATCATTCGAAACGTACTGTGCCATAAACTGTGCACAAAACGTAAATTGTGTGTGTGTTACCGTTAAGACAGGTAAAATAAATTAAACATACACACAATAAATTTAGGTTAGGCCTAGACTGATGAACCAACATTTTATTTTTATTGAATGTATTTACAATGAATGGACATTTAACTTTGTTTACCATCTTAGCTTTTAGGTTATAATTAATTTGACATCTTTATTATAATAACATTAAACGTATGGAAACAATAATACATACTTGTATACCAAAATGTAAAATTATATTAACTTACTTTTCTAAGTTTGTATTACACATACTTTCTATCAAAAAGTAAAGTGTTTTAACATACGCAAAATGAAGTCAAATTAAGCTCAACATTTAATCGACCATAAACATAACTACACAAATTTCGACACCAATTTGACACCTCTTCATTTTTGCGAAAAGGGGAGATTAATGAACGCCATCGAAGAATTCGAAATTTACAAGGAATTCAGACATAACCCAGATAACATATTAAATTATCAGCTGTGATTTCAATCCAATGTGATCCAATATGATACAGCCCTTGGTTATCTAGACAGAACTGGTCAATAACTACCATACAAAGTAGGCTGTTTTGTTTAGTTTAGTTTAGTGTATCATAGACGATAAAATGGTGTACACCAACCGGATCAATCCGTGTCGCACTATAAATTATGTGTTGTGTACTTTTCTGTTATGAATGTGCTTGTGTTTGTGTGTGTATATGATGACCTGAATAGTGATTAATATATTATATACTTGATAATGAGATTACGGGCTCGAAACGCGTCGTAAGTAGGACAACTCAAGAAGTCACAAGACGGACTAATAATCAGGTAAAATACTTACAGTAATTACCTGTATTTATTTCATTTCATGATATTATTAGTTTGTATTTATTTTTCCTAAGAAAATTTTTTAAATCTTCATAAAATGTATTTTTGTCACTTCTGCAGACAACTTGGTAACTACGGAAAAATGGAATTAAAGAAACTAAAAAGTTCTAAAAAACTTATTGTATTGATAACAATGTGTTATATTTGAAAGTTAACCTTGTGTAGTTAAAATAACCCCACTTATGTATAAAATGTATTTAATTTTATTAGACCAGAGTTTAAACTTCCGTTACAAAGAGCGTGTTAGTTACAACTTCTCTAACAATATCGTTAGTCTCATTTATACTCAGCAGCGCGCAAGCCTCCACACATTAATTTGTAGAGTATATTTTAACTAATTTATTATATTCGCTACAAATTCCCTTGGTTCTATGGTGAGAAACTGAAAGAAATTACATTCATTTCAAATTACTCAACTAATTTAACTGTAATAAAATTACGTGTTTTGAATTTATTAACATAAACAATCATAATGAAGTGGTTGTGCGTCTGCGCAATGCCAGCCGTATAGTAATTTTCACACTACAATAAACAAGGTTTATTTTTATTTTAGCATCATGTAAATAAATAATTTTGTATCTATAATTGACAATGATATTAAATTCATAATTTGTAAAAAAAACTGTAAGTTGAAAACAATAATAACAATACTAAAAGTGCACATCTGTGGTTTTAATGTTTGTTATTTATTTAGTTGTCTTATCACTAATTCGTCACAGCTAAGTCACGCGTTATTAGCGAATTTCCATAGGAAAAATGAGCTATTGCAGTGGCCCTTATGGTGAGACCCAAGGTCGGGAGTAGCAAATGAGCACCGATCATGGTCCCCAGAACACGTTTTGGGGTGTCATTAAAATTCATATATATATGTGTTCGCACTCTAGCGGCCGCATTTTAAGTCCGATTTGGTCCAAATTTGGTACACGTGTTGGTTGTCTATGTGGCTCGGACGAGTTCGTTAGCCAAAAAAATCCAACAACCGGAAGTACGTTTTTTGACCGGAAGTAACTATTTTTTGAGATTTTTACTACGAGAATGAAATTTTTTTAGAGTTTTTTCTAACAATATGAATGTAGGACGTTATTCTGCGCATTTTGTTTTTTTACACGACCTTA